>JAASGV010001359.1:0-10880 GCA_023334355.1 Globisporangium abappressorium | reverse complement strand
GTCGTCTTTCTCCACGGACTGGGTGAGCACTCGCGGCGGTACTTCCACCTGTACGAGCAGCTCTGCGAGCACGGCTTTGGCGCGATCGCCTACGATTTGGTGAGCCACGGTGAGAGCGGCTGGGGCAAGCACAAGATGCGCATGCATGCCGAGAAGTTCCAGCATTTCGTCGACGACACGAACGAGTTCATCGCGTACGCCAAGGAGAACCTCTTCCCAGACATGCTGCCGCCGTATCTACGCGGCAACAACAACAACAACGATGATGATGCGTCGTCGTCTTCTTCTGTGCCGCTGATCCTCGCAGGGCTCTCACTCGGTGCACTGGTCGCGCTGCACACCGTGCTGTCTGAGAAGCACATGTTCGACGGCATGGTGCTCGTGTCGCCCTCGATTTCCGTGGAGTGGACGCCCACTCTGCGGATACAGGCGGTGTTTGCGCGTCCGATGTCCGCGATCTTCCCGAAAGCGCGGCTCGTGCCGGCGGTGAACCGAAAGTTTCTTTGCAGGGACCCGGCGTTCCTCGACGATTTCGCCAGCGATCCACTGACGACCACAGGAAACCTGTCGATGCGGATGGGAGCGCAGCTGCTCAAGGCGTGCAACGCGCTGCAGAGGGAACCTCGGTTTGAGGAACCAAACAGCGCGTTCTGTTCGTTGCCGGTGCTGTTCATGATGGGCTCGGCGGACAAAGTGACGAGCGTGTCGCTGGCTGTGGAGTTCTTTGAGAAGATCCAGAACGAGGACAAGCAGCTCAAGGTGTTCGACAGCATGTACCATGCGCTCTTTGACGACCCGGACAAGGACGATGTGTTCGAGTGCATGCTGCAGTGGCTGGAGGCGCGCTTCCCAGAGCCACAACAGCAACAGCAGGAGGAAGAGGGTGATAATAGCTCTACAGGCCTAGACGAGCTGCGCGATCGATAGATTTATGAGCAAGTGCGACTTGGTGCGCATTTTAGGGAGAACATTTGTAAAGCTAATTCACATTACTGACTGTATGAATCTGTCAACACAGCGGTGCATATTGGCGAGTTTTCTTTTGGTGGTCGACCGATGGTTGAGTCAGGTGAGTTGAAACTTGAGGTTGCTTGAATTTTGGACACGTGGACTGCAATTTACCAGTTCGGGGCCACCTGAACAGCGGCTGCTATCTATCAATAATAGGAAGCGTTCTCCGTCTGTAGTACTTGTATTGTGCATCGCACCGAGTGCATTTGCTTCATCTATAATACGGTGGTCGGGACGTCACTTGGCAGCATTCAGATAATGGGAAAATGCGACTCGCCGCATTCTCTTTTGTCGAGTGGAAACTGCATTTTTTGCTCTGGGTTGTGCTTTCCTCCTCTTCACCTTGAGGTGGTTGTACTCGAAGGCCAAGTCCATTGCTTTCTCTAGTGCACTCCTCTGTGCGATTCTTGCAGAAATTTGTGGTGGTCGTACAGTGACCGTAAATGTGTTTAACTGGAACCTGCGGCCATTCCTATGCGTGGTGTGCAAACAGAACTCTAGCGAAGACACGCGTGCTCGCCTTCAAGGAACTGGAAATACTCCCCGTACAGTGGAGGTTCAGCTTCGGCGGATACACCGTGAAGGCGACGAGACAAATGGCCACAGGTGCTGGCTGACTGGATTGATGCGTCTTGCGTGTCGGAGATTGCGCAAATGATACAGTCTTTGTAGAGCTGCAGTATCCACAACCGCTTGGGATTGCGATTCCACTGGCCACGAGAGTACTTACTGCCTTGAGAGGGAAGGCAGTGCTGTCAATATGGAAACATGGCTGTCGGTATCACCATTACTTGCTCGTACCAATTGCATTACTATACAACTTCTGATCTCCCAGAGTACGTATGGAGCTGTTTGCTGCACACAAAAGAACTCGAAAGGAGACACAGAATGAGTGAGCAGGAGGTCTCCATTTCGATGGGACCAGAGAGCGAAACTCGGTTCGGGCAACAGGGACAACAAGGACAACAGAGGCAACTGAGACAACAGGGACAATCTGTGACCACACAACAATCTGCGGAATGAGGTGATACAAGTGGATGCCACCTTTATTCTGCGCGTTTCTTTTCACTGGTTGGGAAAGTGAGCAATCGGTCTCGCGATCTGAAAATTTACTCAATGACTAGCGGCAGTGTATGCTTACCCTTCATTTATTACACTCATTCGGCAAATGTGCACTTTCGCATGAAAAGAAGTGCGAGATGAACCTGTCGCTATCCGCTCTCGTGATTGCCATTCCCGCAGGTTTCATGGATGCCACCCAATCAAATCTAAACGAGCGTGTTCCACACCCTCTCACAATAAATATATCGTCCCAAGATAGCTTTTCGCTACCTGTTTTGCCGCAATATGTGTCTCTCCTAGTAGGTTAAAGCTTAAACCAGGCATTTTGTGTTTATAGAGGCAAATATACTTATCAGCCCAGTGGATCCAAAGTCCCACTTTTCGCGCGTCATTTTGGAATCAAAGTCCAGTCAGCCAGTCAGTCAAAGCAAACACGTCAGTTCAAAGCCCAAAGCACCGGTCTCAAAGAGCCACAGCATCAGAGAGTAAGAACGTCGGCCATGACGCGGCGGTCGGCTCCACCCGCGAGACGAGCCCTCTGAGCCTGACCAACGCCATCATCATTCCAGCTTAACAGCTCCACCCCCGAAGAGCTCGTTAGCTTATTAGCAGCCAAGGATGGATGACGGGCAGGCCACGCGCAGCAGCTCGGACTCGATCCGCTCGAGCGTGCCGAGCTCCTGGCGCGCGTTCCACATGCCCAAGTCGCTGCGCCACGTGGACGGCGCTTTCACGAACGCGCGCGGCCAGTCACTCTCGTACCTCGCGCTGTTTCCAGCAGTAGAGAACACGCCGCTGCGCGGCATCGTCGTGCACATCCACAGCCTCGGCCTGCACTCGCGGCGGTACTTCCACGTCTACGAGCAGCTCTGCGAGCGCGGCTTTGGCGTGATCGCGTACGATCTATTGGGTCATGGCGAGAGCGACTCGGGACGGCACCAGATGCGCGCGCACGCCGAGAAGTTCCAGTATTTCGTGGATGACACGAACGAGTTTATCGCGTTCGCCAAGGCGTCGATCTTCCCACAGATACTGTCGCAGGAGTCGACTACGAGGATCTCCTCGTCTTCTTCCTCATCACCAGGACTCCCACCGCTGATCGTGTCAGCGACATCGTACGGCACGCTCATCGCTCTGCACACGCTACTCTCCGAGAAGCACACGTTTGCCGGCGTGATCCTGGTTTCGCCGGCGATTTCGGTCGAGTGGCGGCCGCTGCTGCGGATACAGGCGCTGTTTGTGCGGCCCATGTCCGTGATCATCCCCAAGATGCGCGTCGTGCCTGTGGCCAAGTCCGAGCTGCTCTGCCGGGACCCAGCGTTCCTGGAAGACTATTTCAACGACCCGCTGACGGTCTCGGAGAAGATGACGCTGCGCATGGGTGCGCAGTCGCTCAAGGCGTGCTCGGCGCTGAAGAAGGAAAAGAAATTCGCGCAGCCCCAGAGCGCGTTCTGCGCGCTGCCGATCCTGTTCATGATGGGCTCAGCGGACAAAGTGACGAGCATGCCGCTCGCCGTGCAGTTCTTCGACTCGATCCGGAACGAGGACAAGGAGTTCAAGGTGTTTGACGGCATGTTCCACGCGCTCTTCGACGACCCGGAGAAGGACGAAGTGTTCGACCACCTGCTCGGCTGGCTCGAGGCGCGCTTCCCACAGCCGAAGCGGCAGCAACAAGACGAGCAGAAGCAGCAGGAGATAGCTATTAGCAACGAGGATGAGGACGCAACAAGATAACATTTCACAAGAAACTCTACACAGTTTACCAAGAAGAAGACCTATAAATAATTGTAATAATCAACTGAAATTTGAGGATAGTAAAATGTTATATGTTGAGCTTGAAGGACAAGACGAAACAAATAAAGAAGCTTGCCGATTCGAGGGTATCATCTGGCTTCGCTCATACGGACGACGCGATTCTGTAGATCCACTCCGCATGTCGTTTCCGCAAACCAGAAGTCCAGTGGAACCAGTCAGTTCGCTCGCCTTGCCTTCGGACTTCAAGTCAGATTTGCAGATTTCTGCTTGGTGGCAGAAGTTCCACTGAAATCAAAATTTCCTTCTCATCCTCGTGGCTCGTCAGCAATTTTTCAACCGCGCAAGCAGTACAGTTGAGGCGATGATGGTTGACTGAAAAATGGAACCGAGTCTATTGCATTCCAGTTGAGCCGCAGAGGCAAGCAAATGAAAATCGGCGCCGAGTTGACGTTCAGTGTCCCCATTTTCTCCTGTGAGCAGGTGCGAGAAAAACTGTCGAGTCGATCCAACTACTGGTCGCTGTTGGCACAAATCTCGGGGATGTGATTCACAGGGTTGCTTACAGAACCTTCGTTGGCTTGATGGCCCATCTTATTTGTTCCAACTTGCCGAAGATGACAAGCCATACCAACCTGGTTCGAGGAACGCAGTCGTGACTTCGTTCAGGTGGTCGACGTGAGAGTGCAAGTTCACTGGCTGCTGGCTGGATTGAGATATGAGCGATCACCCACTAGGCCGTCGCCACTTGGCGAACGTTCGACGGACTCGAGGTAGCGCCACTCTTCATTGCTAAAAACAAGTTGGAGCGCACGAAGACCCAGTCTAGACCGCGACAAAGTTGTCAGCTGTAGCGCAGCGTTTTTTTATGGCGAAAATTTGATCTTCAGGTTGAAGTCCCTGCTGGGGGAGGTGTGCACCAGCGAAGACTTCCTTCGTGTACAGCGCGCGCCTTCATGCTGACGACCAGGTACGCCTCGTTCAGCGTCGTGATCACTTCTTCGATGCTACTGTTGATTTGCAGTCAAAACCCCGCTGCGAGGGACCTCTTAGTTGGCATAATTTTCTATCGTTCCTCAATTCATGAAAAAGACCTTTTGATGTATATTTCATCACCGTTTGGACCAATCACGTGCGAGCGGCGTACCGCAGCCTGCCAAATAACGAACCAGTCAGTGCCTCTGTGTGGCATTCTTTCGCAGACAAAACAATACGAGAGTGTCCATAGCTCTTAGTTAGGCATCACTTTGGGAAACTTTAGACATCAACAGCTGATTCAAGCACACATATAGCGTTGTGCTCACAGAATACGCGCAATAATGAGCATTGTCGCGCTCGAATCCAGTCCACCAACTTTAGGTGGGATCCACCACATGTTGTACACATAATTGCAATAAAATAGTAGTTCTATACTTTCATAGCGAAAATGTTGGTTGCTTCATAAATAATATGTAAGTACCATCACAAAATTATTTCAGGATTGCTGAAAATATTGTCAATATCACCGCAGGGATGATACTGTCTACATATAGAGATACCCCACTTTTAATGCCGTCGGTGTAACACTATCAAAACTGGCAATGCGCTGTGATCCAAAACTTGATGAAGACTTTATGTATATTTGATTTTGTGTGTACGATATTCTTTGCA
Organism: Globisporangium abappressorium; assembly: GCA_023334355.1. Classification (NCBI taxonomy): domain Eukaryota; phylum Oomycota; class Peronosporomycetes; order Pythiales; family Pythiaceae; genus Globisporangium; species Globisporangium abappressorium. Next base: position 5,405 of record JAASGV010001359.1, on the reverse strand, counting down.
TGATTTGACCAATAGTCACAGGTGACTTGTCTGTCGGAGGTGATCGCTTGGATGCGCATAACATATATATGTATTCTTAGCTAAATGAACAAGATACCCTCGCCAAAATAGGCTAAGAGCAACTCGAATCGACTGCATTTCAGCTACTGGATACTTGTGTTGGACCACTTAATTCGGTAGCAGCTCAGCGGGAATTCCGTTCTGCATAGGAGGTGCGTTAATATGAGGCCACATCTAACGTCGCTAATTGACTTGGTGTTGAACCCTCGCGTGTGAAATCAATGCGCTGTGATACAACAATCTCTACAATTATTGAGAGAGCTCTAGCATTGAGGCTGCTAAACAACCTAGGCACACCATCTTTCGCCTAACTCGACTCATCATTTACAACCGTTGTGTGGAACGAACAACTTCGCTCCCTATGATGATGAGTCAAATTAGGCGTTCTCTTTACACGTCATGCTGCTCAAATGAGGCTGTGCGTTGGTTTGTTTTCCCACCGTCCTTTCTATCCTAAATTTCAAGTTTACAGTTTAGGCAGAAGATGCAACATACGCCTGACCTCACTTAAAGCAAAATGGACTCGATAGACCCCCGCCATCGAGTCCGAAGCAGCAATCGGCGACATAAACACCGAAGCCGCTTTCCCACAAAATAGGCACAGTCGCATGTATTATCAGGTCGCAAAGGTTGCGCTGCTCAATTTACTCGACTGGCTGTGGGCACTGTACTGCAGCTCTGCAACGAATGCTCGCAGAAGTTCAACACAAAATGACGAGCTATAATGTCTCTCACAGGAAGTAAGTATCCACCGGAGTACTAGAGACTGAAAGTTTGCGAAATATACATATGTAATAGCAGGTTGTCCTTCAGTATTAGAAATTATCGTCGTTTTGATAGCAGCATCGATGTTGTACTAAGTATCCTGTCAGCTACAGTACATGATGTGGTGGATTCTTGGGAGATACAACGAGTCGTACGTTGTTGCATGTGCAATCTGGTTGTAAGAGTACAAGCAGTGCTTCATAGTTGAAAGAGTACTGCATTTCGTAGTATTACTGTAGTACTCCTACTACCTTGCTGATCATAGCAGGAGTAATCTCAAGATTAATCTTGTACTCATCAATTGAGGGGTGTTTGAGTCTAGCAACCAAAGCGATCATATTATATTATGGCGAGGATGATAGTCTTGTTCCGTTAAGATTGTTTGGGTCTCTGGGGACCGCATCATTAAAGTGGCTACCAGAGCTCACAGCGAAGACGAAAGCAGCAGCGACACGGTGGCATTGTGGAATACGACAAATAAAGTAATCAGTTCAACTTAATTAAGATGAGCACAACGAAGGTGTTATGTTTAACTTAAATAAGTATAAGTAGTGCAAGGGCACTTTTTACGGAAACGTAACCTGTGCTCACTTGAAGTTTGTAGGACGTGGTTACTCTTTCTGAAAAGTCTCCGCAAAGAGAACCCAGGCCAAAACCCTCAAACTGTCTGCCATTGGCCTTCGATGAGCGAAGCTCAGCGGCCAGTACAGGTGAACTAGCGGTAGGGGACGTGCCGGCAAGGGCGACAAAGTCCAGGTCAAGCAGCGCAGAGGGAGGCGAGGAGGCGTCCTATAACCAGATTTGTCCGAACCAAATCCGTAAATGCCCCAGGTTACAGACCAGTGTAATGCAATAGTGTAACGGTTCCGGAAGGATTCCCACTCCACTATAGTGGAGTGGGATTTCGTACAAACACATCACTTGATTCGGACGTTTTTTATGTGGCTGTGTGTGCTATTATATATTAGAACTTCGTTTTGAGTGGTAGTGTTCAAACCTCCACAAAAAATGGAGAAAAGCCGCGATTCTTATGAACACTATATCCGAAGCTCGCAATAAAGTACCGCTTTGCAAAAAAATGAGCCAAACAAGACAAAGGGTGGATATGAAAGGACCGTAGATAAGCTAGCATGGATATGAGTGAGTCTGGGTGAACGATTACTCCAAATTTGATGCTTTTGCCACCCGCGGGCACGGTTTTTGACATCTAATGCATACGAAGCTATGGGGGGGGGAGCAATCGTAATTTAGACAGTATGCTATCGCCATAGAGTGTTTGTCAGGCAACGTCCAGGGCCAAGCCAAGCGAAGAACATTTTTTAAAGAACGCGGCTTTCGCCTAATTCGACTCGTCATCTACAAACACATTGTGTGGAATGAACAATTGTGTCGCTCTATGGTTAGTCAAATTTGGCGCTATTCCACATGCTGCTCAAATAGAACTGTGCAAAGATCCAGACCTTTCTATCCTACATTTTAGGATTGAGGCAGAAGATGCAACAGCCGCCTGACCTCACGCAAAAAGCATACACCGCCAGTCCGACGCAGCAATCATCAACGACATAAACACCAAAGTCAGCTTCCCACAACAACAAAAATAGGCACAGTTGCAGTATCATCAGGCCGCAAAGGTTGCGCTGCTCAATAGTACTCGATAAGCTCTGTAGCTCTCTATCTGTTTTTGTCCAAGATCCTCCATTCCAAACTGCTCTTATACTGCTCCTATACTGTACATTACTTAAATAGGACACTATATACGATGCTGATGGTACTACATCTGGAGTAATGATTGCTCCTGTTTCTTTCTCGCGCGCATCCCCATTTTGCGCAGAACATAGTCAAAAGGGCAAGCACTTTTTTTTTGGTGTCCCGTGCTGTCTACACCTTGTATATTCAATATCAGCAGTCAGATCTGTTTAATAGGGTACAAAAAGGTACTGATAAAATGTCATTTACTACTTACACATATAAACAGGTATTGTGAAAATAAGCAGTTTGTATGTAAGAAAGGTACTTTCGAGCCTTTCCACCATCAACCTACTCTGGAGCCTTCTTCTCTGCATCCGCTGAGACCATGGCTTGGTTTGCTCAGTTGCTCACACCGTCCCGTTCATTCACGCTGTCAATCAGTATTGTTACACAACCACCGCCAGCCTTCAATCAATAGCCCACCCCACGAATCGGTCTCCTCAGTCTTCAAATTCTCTGCATCCATCAGCATCATCCATCCTTCCCCACAGCTACCACAGCAGCGGCAGCCAACTCATCCGAGAAGCGTCAGAGCTTCAACGCCCCCGAGGCTCAGTTCGAGACGCAACCAGCCGAGAGAGAGAGAGAGAGCGCTCAACTAGTGTAGCAGTCCGAGCATGTCGTCCGTGTCCTCGTCGTCAGTGCCGTCGCCGCGCAGCGGAGAGAACGACTCGTATCTGCACGAGAGCGGCTCCTCGTCGTCAGCCTCATTCCGCGGCACGTTTGAGTTGTCGCCCACGATGCGCCACAAGGAAGGCCGGTTCCGCAACGCGCGTGGCCAGCGACTCTCGTACATCGCGCTGTTCCCGAACCAGCAGAGCAACAAGACGCCACCGAGACTGCGCGGCGTGTTCGTGTTCCTCCACGGCATCTTTGATCACTCGCGGCGGTTCTTCCATCTGTACGAGCAGCTCTGCGAGAACGGCTTCTGCGTGCTCGCGTACGATCTGCTGAGCCACGGCCAGAGCGATTGCTGTGAGCACAAGCGGCGCGGGCATGCGCGGCGGTTCCGGTATTTTGTGAACGACACGAACGATTTCATCACGTTTGCCAAGCGCTCGGTGCTGTCCGAGATGCTCCACGACACCCACCACTACCAGCAACCGGAGCCTCTGCCGATGATCATGAGCGGCGCGTCGTTTGGCTCGCTGGTCGGCATCCACACGGTGCTTTCGTGCAAGCACGCTTTTGCCGCGATGGTGCTGGCACCGCCGACGATCTCGCTCGAATGGACGCCGACGCTGCGCTTACAGTCGATGCTAGCGGCACCGGTGTCTGCGATCGCCCCAAAGTTCCCACTGGCGTCGGCGACACGGTACGAGCACCTGTGTCGCGACCAGGCGTTTGTACAGGACCTGATCAACGACCCGCTCGTGACGAAAGGCAATTTGACTGCGCGGATGGCGAAAGAGACGCTAAAAGCCTGCGCTGCGCTCCAGGACGAGCCGAGGATCGTCGGGGACGCGAACAGCTCTTTTTGCGCGATGCCCGTATTGTTCATGATGGGCTCGGCCGACCAACTCACGAGTGTCCCCCAGGCGGTCGAGTACTTTGAGCGCATGAAGAGCCGCGACAAGGAGTTCAAGGTCTTTCCTGGACTTTTCCATGTGCTGTACGACGACCCGGAGAAAGACGAAGTGTTCCGGCACCTGATCAGTTGGCTTCAGAAGCGATTCCAGGAACAACAACCATCACCACCACCGGAAGTGAACAGCAGTAGCAGCAGCGGAACGGACTGGAGCGGCGGCAGCAGCAGCTTTGGTGGGAACAACAGCGCGCGCGTGCGGATATACAACCCTTGAGAGTCTACTCAAAGGACGCCTGAACTTAGAAGAAGAAAAGAGCAGGCAGGAACTAGGCTGTTGTGAATCACGAGGGGCTCTGCGAATGAAGCAGAAGTCGAGGGCGGGCAACCTGGGTTTGTTCCCCCGAATTACTTAGTTACTACCAAGAATACAATAAATAAAATACTACCTACTGTAGTTCGATCGAATACTTCATCCTCGTTCTTCATACGTAGTACATCACCAAGGCGTGAGTCGGCGTTGTTTTGCTCGACTTGCTTGCTTGCGCTGTGTGGTGGTAGGTTCTATTAAGACTTCAAGCAGCTTGTGAGCAACTTGATACTACTCAGCAACCAACCAATTTCAACTCAAGAGCGCGGGTTTCGTCACCTCACAAGCACTTGCTTGGAGAACACATCATTACTCCACTGCTCGCCATCAAATGCATTCCAGAACCCCACACACCACGCCTACAGATACGGATACGTACATATCCATCGAGCGCTTCCACTTGCATTAGCTCATCGTTCGTCTTGCTTCCTCAATAACGGACAAAATCCAAGGAAAACGACTACCAGTAAAGGGTCGTATAGCAGTGCTAGCAAACAGCGAGCAACTTTGCGGGCACATTCTATCGTCAGAGATCTAAGATCCTCTTTGACTGGTTGGGTCAAAGTCCATGGCTTCGCGATGACCGAGTTGGATAACCTGAGAAGAAGGCTTGAGGACACTCATCCTTCTCTTTTTCTGTTGTTCTACCAAATTTTCTCGACATGCGTGTTCTTCTTTCCTTCAACTGCTTGTCAAATCGTGGAATCATGGTTGGGTGGAGACGTCACAAGACACCTGGGACGCTCGTTCCCTGCCGATGTAGCACCACTGGTGGCCCCTCTGGCCCTTCGAAGGTACGCGGGGCGACCCTCACCTCGGATCGCGCTCGTTGCCACCTTCCAGATATTCGACGCGGCGTTCGTGTCTCGGTTCCACAGCCTGGAGCATGACTTACACTTGACCAGCTCGCGACGCAAGATGCTGCCGCTCCTGTAC
>JAASGV010001358.1:0-10883 GCA_023334355.1 Globisporangium abappressorium | reverse complement strand
TTTCCATTCGAATTCTCCAATTTGAATCGGCGATCGATTTCACATTCTAATTTTGAGCCGAGTTTGCTTTTTCAATTCTAAATCTCAGTACCTGAAAAACCTCACTATCTTTCCACTTCGAACTTTGGCTTGCGGACGGGCGTTTTTTTTTGGGGTACCATAAGTTTGGAGAGTATATGAAAATGAAACTGGGAAGTGAAAAGGGCAATGATCGGTCCACAACGTCCGCTGAGAGAATGAAGATGTATCTCTTTCCATTTTTTGAAAACAAAAGAAAAACATATTTTGAAACAAAAATATATCGCAGAATTTCCACTTTCGAGGGCTTTTATAAAATATATTTCTTATTTGTCGTCTCCGATCGCAAAAACGGGCCTGCAACACTTCCTAGCATTCTTTACAAATTGCAAGTTTAAATTCTGCTCCTAATTTTGCAAACTCTGCTCCGTAACTGGTACAAATGTTGCACAATCTTGAAACTAATTATACTTGGATAAACTATGCAGACGTGTTTCAATCTTTTGAAACGGGTTCAGGTTTGAAGTCTGATACAATAATTCAATTCGTAACTTGTGTAACCTTTTGTTGTGGACTACTCGGTCCAAAAAGACCGGTCAATTTTCTCGATCTAACCGTGGTTTTTCCTAGTGTATTTGTGTGTGGACTCGCACACTTGGCTTGGAGACGCCCGCCCCGCGCTTTCCATCCTTCTCTCATTAGAAGAAGAAAAGCGCGGGGAAGAAGCGTCCGTCCGTCCAGTCGTCCGCCGTCTCTCGCTCTCTGCGTCTCTCTCTGTCTCCGTACCAGAAGACCCCCTCCCCCCCTCCGCACACACTCAATCGCATCATGGACATCTCTGCTGCGCTGCTGAACACCCAAAGCCCTGGTACGTTTTGTGTCTGGATGTGGATTGAATGACCGTAATGGGTGATTTCGCGTTTTGTACAGTTGTTGTTGATGTTATTGGTTGTGCATGTGGATGAGATCGCTGTGTGTGTGTGTGGGAGAATGAATAACGGGAGCGGACATGAATCAATGTGCTGACGGTGGATCGTGTTGGAAATGTGTGTGCAGATGTTACGCTTCGTAACCAGGCTGAAGAGTTCCTGAACAATGCGCTGCAGGCGCAGATGGGCCAGTTCATGGTCACGCTCGTACAGGCACTCGCCGCCGAAGATTTCGCGGTCGTCGGCCGCCAAGCCGCCGGTCTCTACCTGAAGAACGTCTTGGATGCCAAGGACGATGTACTCCAGCAGCAGAAGGTGCAGGCGTGGATGGCCATGGATCCTACGCTCCGCGCTCAGATCAAGGACGGCTCGCTTGGTGTGCTCACCTCGAGCGACCCAGTCGCGCGCCACACCAGCGCCCAGCTTGTCGCGAAGATCGGCTCGATTGAGCTGCCAGCGAAGCAGTGGCCAGCGCTTCTCGAGATGCTGCTCGCGAACGTGACCAGTGGCACGGAAGGAACCATCCACGCGTCCTTGGAGTGCCTCGGCTACCTCTGTGATGAGCTTGAGGAGAACTCCATCGACGAGCAAGACACGAACCGCATCCTGACGGCGATCGTCGATGGCATTCGCGCAGACCGCCCGACTGCGATCTGCTACGCTGCCGTGACTGCGCTGCGCAACAGTTTGGAGTTTGTGAGCGAGAACTTCAAGCGCAAGCAGGAGCGCGACATTATTCTGAGCAAGATCTGCGAAGCGACCCAGTCTCAGGATCTGCGCACCCGCGTGGTCTCGTACGAGTGTATCGCGACCATCGCGACGCTGTACTACGAGTACCTCGCTGAGTACATGGACGCGCTGTGTAAGCTCACGTTCAACGCCATCACGACCGACCAAGACGAAGTGGGTCTCCAGTCGCTCGAGTTCTGGTCGTCCATGTGCGACATTGAAGTGGAGCTGATTGAAGAGATGCAGTACGCTGAGCTGGAAGGCCAGGCGGACTCGGTCATCCCGTGCCAATACTACGTGCAGACCGTGCTCGGTACGCTCATTCCGATCCTCACGGAGACGTTGAAGCAGCAAGAGGAAGACCAGGACGAAGACTCGTGGAACCTGTCGATGGCTGCTGCCACGTGTCTCGCGCTCGTGGCGCAAGCTGTTGGTGATGCGTGCGTGGACCCGACGATGGCGTTCATCACGCAGAACATCGAAAGCAACGACTGGCGTCAGAAGGAAGCGGCGATCATGGCGTTTGGCTCGATCCTTGATGGTCCAGACACCGCGAAGATCGCTCCTTTGGTCCGCCAAGCGCTTGGCTTCCTTATGGGCTGCATGAAGTTCGACAACATCTTGGTGCGCGACACCACCGCGTGGACGCTGGGCCGCATTTGCGAGTTGCACTACGGATGCATTAGCGGCGAGATGCTGCCTGCTCTGATGCAGCTGCTGCTCGAAGGACTGGACCAGGAGCCACGTGTGTCGCACAACGTCTGCTACGCGATCCACAACATTGTCAAGGCGTTTGAAGAATCGGACGCCGCCGCCCACATGCTGACGCCGTACTTCCCGGTGTTGTTTGACAAGCTGCTCGAGACCAGTGGGCGTCCAAACGCCAGCGAGAGCAACCTGCGTGGCTCAGCGTACGAAGCAATCAATATGCTGATCCAGGTCGGTGCCGACGAAGTGAACGACCACATCATGAAGCGTCTTCCTGTGCTGCTCGAGCGCCTCGAAGTCAGCATCAAGGGTTTCATGGAGAACCCAGACGACCACCGTGACGACCCATCTGGCTTGCAGGCGCTCTTGTGCGGCGTGCTCATTGCTGCGATCCAGAAGATGAGCGCTGACATTGCCCCACTCTCGGACCGCATTATGCAAGCGCTGCTGCAGGTGTTCTCGACTCGCAACGCTGCTGCTGCGGAAGAAGCGTTCATGGCTGCTGGCGCGTTGGCGAACGCGGTCGGCTCGAACTTTGCTGCTTACATGGAGTACTTTGGACCCGTGCTGTTGATGGGACTGCGCAACAGCGAAGAGTACATGGTGTGCAGCGTCGCTGTCGGCGTTGTGGGCGACCTCTGCCGCGCGCTCGAGAAGAACATCCTGCCTCTGTGCGACGACATTGTGACTGCGCTGATCGAGATCCTGAAGAACGCGAGTCTGAACCGATCGGTGAAACCTCCTGTGCTTTCGTGCTTCGGTGACATTGCGCTGGCTATCGAGGGCGACTACGAGCGCTACGCGCTCCCATCGCTGCAAATGATCCTGCAAGCTGCTGGCGCGTGCGGCACGATCGCCACTGACGACGACGAGATCATCGACTACATGAACCAACTCCGTGAAAGCGTCTTGGAAGCGCTGACCGGCATCGTGCAGGGTCTGGGTGCGGTGAACAAGGCGACGCTGCTGTTGGAGTACGCGCCTCAGATCGGTGCTTTCCTGGCGACATTGGCGAATGACGTGATCACGAGATCCGAGACCGTCACGACTGGCGCTGTGGGTTTGATTGGGTACGTTTTGCTTGCTCATATGGTTGTTGTATGATTTGGATGCGACACTAACTTTTTTGTGTGCTGTGTGTTTTGTTACTTGCAGTGACATGGCTCAGTCGATGGGCAAGTCGGTCGCGGATCTGTCGAACCAGCAGTTCGTGTCGCAGCTCGTGAGCGAGTGCGCGAACAACGGCGACAACCCTCAGGCGCAGCAGTTGGCGTCGTGGACGCAGAAGGTGTTGATGGACTTGCGCTCCAACTAGGTGGCTTCGAAGACGTTTGTGTGCCTCGAGGATTTTCTCCCTACTGGAGAGAGCTCTTGGTGCCAGCGATTTGACTAACCAACCAACAAATCCAAGAAGAGTGAGGAGCATGAGGCTCCTCTTCCCGCTTCTTTCAAGTAAATTATGAAGGTACACAGTGAACGGCAACCCAGACGGTGGGTCCACGACGACTGCCTACCGCTTTCAGCGACCTGGTGTGTTCTTTTCCTCTTGCCAACTGCAGAGAAATCCGCACCAGTGTTGTTGTTTAGTGGAGTCATGGAAAGTATGAGAGTGTATGGTGTGAAATGGTGTCTTTTGTGCATGTGTTGGGATTGTGCCTTGGCGTTGTGGTGTGTGTGTGTGTGCGATGGATGGAAGAATCGAGAACGAAGGACAATGACTCACCCGCGCGCTCGCTGCTTTCCCGCCAGACCGATGACCAACTCTCGGTTGCCACTGCTTGACTGCTGTTTGCGCTGGCTTGCTAACGTGCCACCTCGACTTGTTTCTCCCCGACTGGGAGGGCGTTTGTCGATGTGGTGATGAAGCAAGTCGGATGGCAACTTATTGCAGTTTGAGTGGTGGTTGGCTGGCTGCAGTCGTTCGCAGTGCGTGGCTCCTCCTCACTCGTTCCCTCTCACTCACTACCACCGCCTGCTCCTGACGTTGATAGAGGATAACAGAAATCAATAAAACAAAATCAGAAACATATTCCCATGGCATTTGGCTCTCGCGTCCATTCATCAATCCTCTTCCCTGCGAGCTTCGCTGTGATGATTATTTGTGTTACTACTCAAGTTCTAGAAGTTTGAAAGATGAGATGTGGTGGTGGTGAAGTTTGAAAGTGCCATGCCACTGCCAGGACTGCCCGAGTCAAAATGGAGAAATCAGGAGACAAGTGGGCACCAAACTCGGACACAAATCTGTTTCTCATTAATTATACGGTGACAAACTGTTGACAGTTTTCTGCAGCTGCAGGGCACCCACCCACCCTACACGTTGCATTTGCACTCTAAAACCTTACAACAATGTTTGCCTGATTGAGCTCTTGGATTTCAAGTCGATCGGATACTCACTGACTCAGTGACGTCGTCGCCGCCGCTGCAAAAGTGTCCTGGATCGCGTTGTAGACGTATCGGATGCACTTTTGCTGGCCTCGCTCGGCCTCGGTCACCTGCAGTCCGAGTCGGCGGTTCATCGACGCGATCGTCTCCGTGTCTTCCGCTTGGCGAGGGGATTTAGAAGCCTCCGCCGATGGAGGGAGCGTCGTGTCAAAGATCTTAATGGACGTCGACCGGATCGAGACGAGACCGTCGGGCTCTTTTCGTACAACCACAGCACCACAGGACTTTCGCGTGATCGTCTTCTTGCGCAACGCTTCTTCGCCCAGTGGCAGCGGGTACAGGTCGTCTCGGTCCACGTAGTCCCACAGAATGATACTCTCGTTCTCGAACTTCTGCTCGCGACAGAGCATGCGCGATTCCACCATGACGTTCTGATCTGCGTCTTTCACGTCGTCAAGGATCTCCATGGACGCAGACAAGTCTGTGAAGTACACACGCGAGTTGCCGTTCACCTCAACGACATCCAGGGTCCTCGACTTGTAGCCCGCACCTGGCCAGAACACGCCCACCTGCTTCGTGCACTCCCACGCCACCTGGTGGAACGTGTCAAAGCTAATGTCGCCATTGTCTTCAAACAGGAAAATCGACGTGTACTTCTTCATCACCTGGCCGTTGCCCACATCGTAGCAATCCTGCTGGAGCTCATGCTTCACGAACACGGTTTCTTCATCCGCGAATGCCCGCGTGCCGTCGTGGAGCAGGCGCACGTTCGCATAGTATGGATGACTGCGATCGAGGCGAGCCATCGGCCCGTCGGTCTCGCGCAGCACGATCTTTGCCGCGAGGCCCATCTTGCTCTCGGAAAAGTACGACGCGTACTCTCGACGTCGCCCTGCTGAATCTCGTCCCGAGAGAACCGTGTACGAGTGGATCCAGTCGTGGAATTCCAGCTCGCGCGGCGCTGGGAGGTCGTTCATCATCGCGCGCATGCCAAACAGGAACGACGTCTGCTGGAACAGCGCTTTCTTCATGCGCTCGTTCACTTCCTCCGACTGCTTGCGCTTGCGGCGCTGTGTGATCGCGATCTCTTCCCACTCCACCATGCGGTCGTTGGCATGCATGAATTTGCGCTGCGACCGCAGGAACTCGAGCTGACTCGTGAGCGACGACAGATCTTGCTTGAGCGATGACACAAGGGTCTATGAATAATTTCACCAAGAAGAATGAACAGAGAAATGGTAAGTCAGCCACCACTAAGCTCAGTTCACTAAAAAAGACCCAGTGCAAAAAGGACAAACCTTCTTCTTTTCACGGTGACGCTGGACACTGGACGCGATCTGGGTGCGGCGTCGCAGCTTCTTCTGCTCTTCAGTGGACACGGGCTCCACTTTCACAGGCACCGCTACCACCGTAGCTGTTGTTGCTCCTCCTGCTGCTGTCTTCTTTGTGTTTGAGCGCGCGCGCTGTGCCGGCGAAATGTTGGCTGTCTGAGCCATTTGAGAGGCAAAAGATGGCGATGACGAGAATGACGAGACAGCATCAGGAGGACTCGATGGAACTGTCATTGGTGCTGGTGATGGCTTGACGCCCTTTGGGATCGGGTGCGGCGCAACAGCAGATGATTGAGGCCGTGGTCCTCTGCCAGTGCTCGCTCCAACAGGCATCACAGGAAGAAACGTCGCGCTAGCCATCACGGCTTGCTGCTGTTGTCGCTGGTTGCTCATTTGCTGCTGACTTGACTGCATCTGCACCAGGTACGAAAATGGTTGTGGAAGCTGCTTGGTAAATCCCTGTTGAAAATTGCCAGACGCTCCTGGCACGGGGGCCGACGCCAGCGCGTCTTCAATGAGCATGTCCGACAGCAGATCCCACTCGTTGCCGCCATGTGGACCGCCCGTGTCGCTTGGTGGCGATGAGTAACCAGAGCTGTCCGTCTCACTACTCCACCCCCCGGGGCTGCTCCTGCACTGCGGCGGTGAGTTCGCGCTGTCGCCGTCTTGAGACATCGGCGAACCCCCACGCAGCGCGCTATACTCGGGCGAGGAGCTCATCTGCACTTGATAGTAGTACTGCTGCTGTTGCTGTTGCTGTTGCTGATAGTAATACTGTTGCTGCTGGTATTGCTGCTGAAGCTGTTGCTGGAATTGCTGGTTATATGACGGCGGGTACCCTCCCACTGCATTCAGCTGCGCTTGTGAAACTGGGTAGCCCTGCGACGGGGGGACGCCTCTCGCGCCACCGCCATTGTCACCGCCACTGCCATTGTCACCACCACTGCCACCGTCGCCGCCACCGGTGCTGTTGAGCATGTCCATGCCGTACGCGTTCTCCATCTTCGCGCTACTTCAGTCCGTCGCTTTCTTGCTTTGCTGCTTGTATGATGAGGAAATGGGCCGCGCGCTGCTTCGCTCTTCTGCGTGTCTGTTCTTGTGTTTTGTTTTGCTGTCCGCCCGTCGTGCCTTCTTGTCTGGTGTGCGGGTGGGCGAGTCCTCTCGTCTCTCGTTTCTACTGAAAAGCGCTCTCTCTTTTCTTTTTTCGCACACAGCAACAGCAACAGCAACAACAGAGAGGAGGCGCGAAAATCCCGTCAACTCCGCCCCAACCACAATCAAGAACTGGTGAGGCAATCGGAGCCCTTGCTGATCCCTTTCGCCCCCCGCGACAATGGGTAACTAATCACCTCTTTATATTGTGTTCATTTTCTAAAACAATATAAATCCAATTATAACATACCATGGTACTGTTTATTTTGCGAAAGATATTGATGTACGAAGATTAAAGGGTTATAGAGGGCGGATGTCCTGAGTGAGTTCCAGTTTTCTGGAGTTCTGGGCCGGCAAGCAGCAGCTGGGGGTAGGGCAGGGTGGGAAAAAGAAGATGCGCGTGTAACCAAAGTGCACCCTCTTTTGTAAAGTCGAGCTGTCTTTCACAGTCAAACGTCAAAGAGTCACCTTTTTTTATGAAAGGGAAGGGGAACTGCTGAAAGATTGAAACCATTTTTACCTTGTTTTGAAACAGTGGGCAGAGCAAGAATTGATATAGAGAATCCAAGCCAAACTGGAGAATATTCCCCAAAGCTGGCTGTTTATGCTTGTTCCCCAAAACGCACACAAAACATAAATACACCCGACTCGGACTCAGGTTCACAACGCAGTTCTTGACTCAAAACAGACTCAGGTTGCAGTCGCAACTGGCACATGTGAAAAATCTATCCAGCCATCATGTCATCATGGCAAACTGGCATGGCCATTGTGCCGACCACGCGTTGCTCTCTCCATATACCCCCATGCTCGGAAGTCTTCTCACTGGTACCTTATAAACATGACCGTGATCTACGTGCACACTCGCGCCTGTTGTATGTACACATACAACACGACATCACGTGCCTTTTCTCTCTCTCTATCTGCGACTACAGAGATCAAAAGTCGAAAGCCAAGACACGTTTGCAGATGCTGAGGCATCGAGCCATCGCTCGCTCACTCGCGTGGGGAGGAATTTCCATAAATCAGTACATATGTACTGGTTTGTTTCCCACTGTGAGGATGCTAACTGTGTACTGAGTCATTACATACTAAGTACGTCTGGCCTTTTACCCATAAGTGCGCATCTCTCTAAACTTTTGAAAAAACCGTTTTGGAAGTGGTGACTGAGTTGGAAAGCATTTATATGAAATTCATAGCACACAGAACCAGGCTGATGTTACCTCCGCAGTAAGCTGTGGGCATGTAGTATATCTGGCGTAATGCTGGCGACCTATTGTGCAGACTAGGGGTGAAGGCTTAGCTTGGGGGTATTTCACAATGTGTGAGTGGGTCTTGTACTAATACCAGGGTGGAGGAGAAATCCTTTTGCTTGACAACCGCAAGGATTGTCTTTTCCTGAAATTTACAATAAAATTTATTTTAAGTGAATTTTATAAATTGGACATGCGAAATTCAGTAAAGTTGGAGCCAATGATAAACAAATGCTAAATCATTCTGGAACCTAGATGAACTTCAGACCTTGTGAGCTGCACATGATGGCTACCAATGCGAATAAAGTTTAAAACGCGGCGTACTTGCTCATATGTAAAATTGAATGTGGCTAACTCGACCAAAGTAGCCCAATTTAGAGATATTACAGATATAAGTGCTACATATTTTATATCATATACTTGAAGGAGGTTTATGTAACAATAAATGGGCTGAAGTGACCTTAATTGGCTAAAATAGATCAAAATGTGCCTAAAATATGAAGAAGTCAGCTAAATTGGTCATTTAGAGGAGAAGTCCACCATTTTATCTTTTGTTATGGTAATGGATACGAATGCAAGCAAAAAATGTCAATTTCAATATGAAATGTCTTCGAAATATAGATGCCGTGTGGTCTACGAACAACCTGACACTTTCTTACGCTTGTGCTTTGGCTTCGGTCCCGGTTTTGCTCCGCGCTTGCCCTTTTCTTCCTCTGCGATTATGATAGCCGGTAGGCGAAGCGAACGATCTGCATTTATGGCGACGTCAATGGGTCATGGTTTGAAGGGCTGGTGGTAGGTGTTCCGGAAGTGCGCAACCGAGAAGCGGTGTGCATCATACAATGACTCAAGGGTTTGTCCGTCAACAACAGCAGCACGCACGGAAATTCTTCGTCTCTCCAGTTTCCGTACGTACATTCTTGGGCCGGTAGGTCCACAACGCGCCAGGAGTGGCTATAACCTTCTGGTGTGGCTGCCCCAAGATGCTGAACAGAGTACGCTCCATCCGTCAAAGGGGTTGACTTGCAGTTCTTACTCGCTCCCGTCAGATTTGCGCGCTTGACTGCAAGCAAGAGAACGAGACTGGATTCCTCGCGTGTCGTCAACCACGTGGTGGCCATTTGACGTTTCTCAGAGAGAAGCTCGCTCAACTTGATGAAGTACACATGGAAGGCGTCCAACGGCTTGGCGCTGCACAGTTCATATTCCATCCAGTTATTAGCTTGCTCTGAGAGATTGGACGTGATCTCCCCGTATGCTGGCAGCTTGAACTCCTCTTGGAAACTGTACTTGACCCAATGCTTCCTCTCGATGATGTCGAGATACTTCACAGCGGCGACCTTTGTCTGTTGAAGTTCTGCGCGGTATAGCTTGAAATCATTTTCGCAATCGCTCCGAGCCATGCAACAAATCAGGCGTTGCTCGTCTTTGATCAGAGACACTTTGGCCTTGTTGATGTTGTCCATTATATGGCGCAAACAGAAACGATGGCCTGCTTTCGGGAACACGTGATCGACAGCGCTGATGAATCCCTTCTGGCGATCGGTCGCAGCTGTGAACTTATCTAGATCACCAAGAGCTTCTTTGATGACCGCCAAAAACCATCGCCAATTGTTGTTGTTCTCCACAGGGACGAGAGCAAAGCCGAAAGGAATGATGTGATTGTTGAAGTCTTTCACCGTGGCAACCAAAAACACGCCGCGCTTGTTCATCTCGCCCTTCAAGTGAGCACCATCAAATCCGAACAATCGCTTCGTCATGTGGGCTATGTGAATTCCCTCGCTGGGAACAAAGCATGCTCTCTTGAACGTGAAGCCGTCGTCTTCCTTCTCGAAGCGCCACACAGAGCCTGGGTTCTTGTCCTCCATAATGGTGAAGTATGCTTCAATCTTTTGGTAACTTTCGAGGAGGTCGCCGTGTAGTTTGTCATCAATCGTTTGCAGCAATCTGGTGATGGCGCTCTCGCTGATTTCGATGCCCTTTGACTGCAGAAACAAGCTCACGGCCTTGCCCGTCAATGTTACAATGGAGACACCATGGGCAGGGAGCATCTCGAGCACAACCAAAGCAGTAATCGTCAGCATGTCTTGACTTATGTTACGCTTGTCTTTCTCCGGTCGAGTGATGGTGCCTTCGATGCATGGACGGCGAGTGAATCCAACGTGTTTGACGTGATTGTGGCAGAAATTAGCCTCTGTGATCTTCCATTGTCCGTCTCTGCCGAATACGTTGAAGTAGAAGGGGCACTCTAAGCTGCTCTCAACTGTCGTCGCGTCGAAGAATTGCTGTCCGTTTAGCAGCTTGCACCCGTACTTTGCGTTGCCGGAGTTGCTTGACTTGACACTGCTGTGCTTGACGTAGAGTTGAAAGCCACACTGCACTGC
>JAASGV010001357.1:0-10885 GCA_023334355.1 Globisporangium abappressorium | reverse complement strand
GCGGTAAGGTCAAGCAGTGGCAGGTTGACAGCTCCTGCTCGACACCAGTTTGTCAACCTCAGGTTGTTGACGCTTTCTAGCTCCATGCCCACGGCACCAGCTTGCGCTGGTGTAGCCCCCAATATAGCTGCACACATCCGATAGACAGACACGCTCCCCTGAGGACATTGAGCAACAAGCGCCAGGCATGACTCTGCTGCATGAGTCTGTCGCGTGCATCTACCAACCAGAGATTAACTATCAAGGCATCATCAGCCCCACCGAGCGATCTCAGCTTGAATTCCCAGAGATGTGGATATGGGCCGCGTCAAGCAAATGACTGTCGTGTTCTTGCATCTTCGACCTTCCGAGTGTGTAGCTGGTATGTATGTTGATGTGTTTGTGTGTTTTGAACTAAGTTCGCGAATTGCTACAGCGCAATCCACATATCTTATAGGCAACTGTCAACATACGGTCTAACTTGTCATTACATTTTTATCAAGTTGTTTTCGCTCAACACAAAAATAATACCGACATGTTAACCACGATATGCACAGCTAAAGACCAGCCTTCTTCTTTTTTCCTTCGTATTTTTTTCCCCGTACAACTCCAGTAAGAAAAAAGATCAACCCGTTTTGTTGGCATTGATAAATGTCCTACAAAAGTACATACCTGAGTACGCATTTACCAATATCCTCAGAGTAGTACTGTATTGCTTAAGCTGCATCAGTCAGTGAACTTTCTCACCAATAGAGAGCAAGCACGCACGTGCCTGTCTGCCACGTAAAGCGCATCTCGAGGGATTTTTTGTTTCGGACCTATCGCCACCCACATGTACCTTCTCCTCTCTTCTCATTCTTCTCAGCGGTGATGTGACAGTAGTACCCTCAATTCTGTTAGATTTACCCTGTGTCGCGTCTGAGTGTATCCCCCCGTCTATTGAACACGTATGTCACTAGAATAATTGCATTCTGCTGAAAGAGTTTGACTGAATGTATCCATTGGTTTCGATGAAAAGCAATGTATCTGTAGCTGCATCTTGGGCCGTTCAAAGCTGGCGAGTTGGGAACAATTGTGCTTTTCCATGTACATAATGGCCTTTTTTTGTATCCACAAATGGATCTTGACCCATCTGACGTGACCAACCGGACACAGGCACAGTACAGTAAACCACACAAGAATTTATAGTAAAATTGCTTTCGAGATTCACGGTAGTGCTTCACAATTTTCGAAGCATCGAAGCGTTTGGCGTAAGTGACGCAGCATGCGTCGACATGTTCACTCACATCGCACCAAACCTCAGCGACGCAAACGCGAACAGCTCCAATCTGTAAATGACAGCACCACCGCCTGTCGCCCATGCCTTCCCTTCATCAATATTGTAAGTGGCTGGGGGCTGAACGTGCTGACGAGCAGCAGATGGACGTGTTGCTGTTTGATGCCAAGAATACCATCCATCACTTGGTGCAGCGCGGCGTGTATTAACGCGTTATCATGAACACGAACAGATCGATCAATGCATAGAAAATGGGTCGTTACTCTTTCGCACACGCTCAAGCCTTCTTCATCACGTAACTGTCTTTGCTGAAGTCTCTACATCCTCACAGCTCTTGCCTTTGCCGCCGTGCTTGGGGATGAACCAGCAGTGCTTTGTCGCGACGCCGCCGATCACCGACGCGCTCAGCTCCTTCTGCATCACCCACGCGTCGTCAAACGTCAAAAAGCGCACCTCCAGCCAGTTCTGCGACGCCTTCAGACTGAAAATGCCGTACGGGTACCCGCCTGCCGCCCACACGTTCTGCACGTAGTCCTCTGCGTACGGCGGGATGCCGCTCGGCGATTCGTTTTGGATCCCGCCACCGGCGCCATTCTCGATAAAGTGCGTCTTGAAACTCGCATAGTCGTGCTTCTCGCCATGCGTGTGACCATAGAGAAACAAGTTGATGCCCAGTCCGTCGAGCAACTCGCGCCACTCTTCCGCGTGTTCCGGTCCAAAGTGGTTGTACGGCGAGTAGTGCGAGTTGACAATCTTCCAGGTCGCAGTAGATGCTTTCGCCGCCTCAACGAGCTGCTGGCGCGAGTCGAGTCCCCAGTCTTTGAGCTGCTTCATGCAAACGTCATACATGCCGCCGTCGCCCCCAGCGCAGTACTTGTGTCCTCGCACAACCTCTTCACAGAGACTGTCGTCGCCACCCGAGTATCCATAGCACTGGCAGCAAATCTGGCGCGCGCCATGGGTGTCGGCGTCATTCGTGTCAATGTTGAAAATGTCGATCGAGATGTTTGCGGCCGGGTCCGAGATGCTGTGTACGTAGAAGTGGTCGCTCAGGATCCAGCGATTGAGATTCGGACTCACGTACCCGGCCTGCAGTGTAAACTTCTGGTTCAGACTCAAGAGCATCTCTTGGGTCGAGCCGCACTGCGCGGGCACGTCACCACTCGAGCAGAGATAGCTCGCGCCGCCATAGTCGTGGTTGCCCATCACGTTCACCCACGGGATGCCCTGCAAACTCGCGTCCGCGTACTTGGTCTCGAACGTCTCGTGAAAGCGATACGCCTGGTCGTTCTTGCTCTGTAATCCCGTCCAGTAGAAATTGTCGCCGTGGCTAATCACCACAGAAGGGCGTGGCTGGAGCTGCTGGGCAGCGAGCCCGAGCAGCGACGCCGTATACTCCATGGCGTTGTAGTCGAGCACTGAGTAGCTCTTGCGCCGCTGGCAACACGACCCGCCCTCCTTCTGAATCGTGCGTCCCCAATCACCGATCGCGAGTGCTGTGACTGCAAAGTTCTCTTTCAGCGGGTCGGTTTCAACGATCTTCTCGGTCGTGTTCGCCGTTGAATTGCTGTCTGCGAAAGAGCTCAGGCGTTTCTTCTTTGGCGCAGTGTCGTGGAGCTTCTTGCTTGAACCGCCGGAACCATCACCTTTGAGCGGCCCTTTCGTGTTCGCGTCCGACGCCTTCAAGGAGAGCACAATCGTGATGATCGCGCCGATGACGGCGATAACGACGATGGCGCCGATCACGATCGCGCGTTTCCCGATCGACATCTTTGCAACTCTGTGAGCAGGCGCTTGCTTGCTTGCTCCCGTGAGAGCGAATGCGGGTATGCGCAGACGGAGCTGGTGATTGCCACTGGTTTGCCACACATGTACAGGTCAGTTAACGTCGGTGCTTCTCCGGCCATCGCGTTCTCCATCATCCAGAGAGATAGAGAGAGAGAGCGCGTGCGCTTCTCGTCATTTCCTGCGTGTGTTCTCCATCACTCAAAAGTCAAAAGCAATCTGCTAGCTTTTATCGGGTTGGCTGTTGATCTGAGTAGGCTATATTTATACCGTATACTGTAAATCAGAGCTACTTACATGTCATTGGTTAAAATGTACCCATTTTTCAGGCATTCATCAGAAGACGGTTTTATGCCAAAGAAAGGGCAAAGACCAAACAAAAGACCGCCGTTAACAATGGAGAGGAAGAAGATGCACACGGACGTGCTCACTTAGCTGTTCGCTCTGCGTGCTGAAGAGTGCAGACAAGCGATGCGGAAGACCGACCTGCATGCTGGTCGCCTGCCGTCACAGCCACAGCGGCGCGCGACGCAGGTGTTCCGCAGTCGCGAGCTGCTGGCATCTCTCACGCTCTCAGCTGAAGCGATCACAATCGGCGGTAACTCTTCCGACGCTAGTGATGGTATCAACACTGCTGTTGCTGCTGACGCCCAAGAGCAGCCAGTAAAGAAGGCAAGCGCCCCGCGACTCGGCCTCGCGCACGTCTCACAGATGAAGGTCAAGGCGCTGCAGGTGCGTCAACGTGCGCGCAAGGAGCGGCAGAACCGTCGATGCGCTGCGTTGCCCACAGCACACGAAGAAGACGGAGGTGCTGTTGATTTTCACGGACAGCTACAGAGTGAGAGTGGCGTCGCTAAGAATGTTCAGCCACCGAAGCCAAAGCTGCGCCAGCCGATCGGCACGTTTGAGACCGCGGACGTCAAGTGGAAAGCTGTGGTGGATGGCGAGATCGAAAAATTTATGTACCCGAGCCTCCGCCTTGAAGAGTTCTATAAGAGTAGCAACGCCGTTGAGAGTTCAGTATCGAGTCGACAGGGCGGGAAGCATCTGCGTCTTCAGTCGCAGCGTGCGATGAACAGCAGAGACTTTGCGGATGAGAGCGCTACCGCGATGCCCTCGGCGGAATCCGTCGCTGCGGTCATGACGCCGAGCGCGAAGGTCGACTGGACATTAGAGAAGCGCTACCAGAACCCGACACAGTCCGAGCCGCAGAATGCGCACGCGAGGCTAGACGGTCAGGAATACAAGAGGCTGCAGCTCGACCAGCAGCTCGAAATGGCCGAGTGCATGCTGCGCAAGAAGGAAATCCTGGCACCCGAAATGAAGAAAGAGTTTGAACACATCAATCGTATTGGAAGAGTGAAGCAGCAGCTGCAGAGAGACAACAACCAGGAAGAGGTCGACGAAGCAGCGCTCGAAGTGGCGAGAAAGCGCGCGGCGTCACTGTACCATCCAAACATTGTGAACGAGCCCATGCTGATTCCTCGCCTCCCACAGACCAGAAAGTACGTGCTTACCATGCTGCAAACAAGAAGCTACGTAAGCGAAAAGTTGATGCCGATATGTTTTTCCTGTGTGTGTGTGTGTGTGGAAATAGGATTATCAAAGAGATTCAACACCATACCACTAGTGAAGGTCAGATCAAGTACTACGCCGACAAGCAGAACCTGTTTACGAAATGGAAGAAGCTGCAGGCCGCGCAGCACCACCAGCCTGCGCCGAAGAAGTACTCTGTTGATGAAAACAGTGGACCGCAAGGTGACGAAGATCATGAAGAAGAAGAAGAGGACGAAATGCTGCATCCGTTCGGCGCACTATCACCTCGATCGCTCTTTTACCACGAGTGTGTGAAGCGCCAAGTGCTCCCTGAGCCAGTTTTCTCGCGTATCAACGACGTAAAAGAGATCAAAACTGCCACTGCTGCGTCTACAGGAAACCCGATGTCGTTCACGAACGTCGCAGCGACGCTGATTCAAGCCGTTCATGACAAGTACTCGAGCGACCACGACGGTCTCGTGACCACGGCAAACGGGAAAATCGTGACCAAGAAGCACCATTTGGCGCTGCATCTGCAGCATTTTGGGCTTGGTGACAGCAAAACAAATGCGCTCTCAAAGGCACTGCAGCAGTTCACATCGATCCACATCTTGGACTTGAGCGACAATCGGCTGACGGACGCCGCGATCATTCCTCTGCTGCAGAATCTCGAGGCCGCATCGACTCGCCCCTTGAGTGGAAAGAACCGACGTGGTAGCGTGAAACTGGCTGTGATTGTCGGTCGCATCGGCAGCGCCGGAAACATTCGGAAGTGCGGCAACGAGCTGCGCAAACTCAATCTGAGCCACAACGTTGTGGGAAAACTTGGGTGTGCTCAGATTGCTCACTTTCTCGGGTTCTGCAACTTGCTCACGCACCTGGACTTGTCGCACACAAACTTGGGAGGTGATGAAGCACTCGCGCCGCTCACGACTGCGATCGAGTGCCACCCGACGCTGCAGATTGTGAATCTGTCTTACAACAACATTGGCGAGAAAGGTGGAATACTTCTCGGTGATATGATCACACAGCCCTCGTGCGGTATCACAGAGCTGAACGTGTCGTGGAACCAGATTTGTCGCGGGGGGGGTGACAGCGATTGGAGTTGCGCTGCGCACGAATACTGCGCTTAAAACACTCAACCTGGCGATGAATCGGTGTGGAGATGACGGTGGCGAGCAGCTTGCAGTAGCGATGGAGGCAAACACGTCGCTTACGGGTTTGGATCTATCGCGAAACGCGTTTGGTGGTCGAACTGCTGTCACATTTGCGTTCTTTCTACTTCGGAACACGTCGCTTCAGACGCTACAGCTTCAGGACAACAACCTCGGAGCGATTGGCACTAGGGCGTTGCTTCGCGCTGTCGCTTCTGGTTCACGCTGCGAGATTCAACTGTCTGTCCACGGTGTAGGGATGTCGGGTGCGTCCGAGACCAAAGCGATTTTTGACTTTATGCTTCCGTCGTTGTCGTCACCGCTTGAGCTCAAAGTCGGAGCTTCTCCGTACGATTTCGCAGTGGCGAGTTTATTGCTGGATGCAGCGCTGATTCACAAGCGATGCGTCCTGTCCGAGCTCATTTTCATTGACGATCAAGTTCCAAAGAAGCCCAAGCGAGTGACTTTGAATATTGATGCTGAAGCGTGCACGGTAGTGGAGACTGCGTCGCGAAAGCTGTGGAGAGTACCCAAGTTTGGTGTTTTATGTTCGTCAGCACAGTTTGTCCCCTCACCGATGCCAAGCAAGGGAAAACTGGGCATCCAGCTGGAAGAGTCAGCGTGCCACGGGCTCGTCCGCATCATCAAACGCGGGTTTTCGTCGCGTGAAATGTTGATCTTACTGGATCTCATGCTCAATGATCTCTATCTGACGCTCGATCAGGCGGCATTCTTCATCGAGCAGCTCAAAGGCGTGATGAGTCCTGTCGACATTGTCGGACGGCTTTGGCCCAGTCTTGTTGACGGCGACCACGTATTCCAGTTCATGCAAACGCACCTCACTCCGTTGGAGCAACGCCGTCTCGTCGATGTATTTGGTGTGTCGACGATCCAGTTTACAGTCTCAAATCCCACGGGACGCTGGTCACTGGACCTCAACGATTGCCGGCAGCGCAAACTCGCGCTGTGGTTCACGATGATCAACGCCAGCGAAGTCGCACAAGCACAGCAATCCCATTCGAAGAGAACTGACAGCAGTCAGTACGGGAAAGGCTTCAATTGGCGGAACGCTCACTACAATAGAAAATCGATACACCTGACATACGATTTCTTCAGCCATTTCCCAAGTTCCGGCGTCCTGGAGTTTGACTACGTGTCTACTCTGCGTCACGAAGACATCGACAACCCAAACGAACTCAGCGACGAAGCACTCGACCAGCTTATGAAGCAAATTGATGCCGAGGTGTGCTCGATCTACATCCCATTGCACAAGCGCAAGGATCTCAAGTATCAGCTTTTGTTCTTCCACCTCGCGATCGTCAACAGGTTTCTCACGAGCGAGCAAGCCCACACTGCGCTGCAGTATTTCCCGAAGAACTACGAGACCTGCCGATTCAAGATCCTCGTCTCGGTGCACCGAATGCTGATCGATCTGGAGAACATTGGAGAGCTCCTCGACCGACTGACCACTGTCGACAGACAGAAAGTATTTATGTTGCTAGGGTACTTGAACGTCGTGAATCCGCTCTTCGTGGACATGGACTACGAAGTCGACTTTGAGCGCGAAGACGAAAAAATGCTGCTTCGCGCGCTCGTGGACCTGTCGATGGCGAGTCCAATGGATGTGATCCGCATTGAGAGCGAGCGCTCGGACGTGCTAGTGATCTACTCCATGTACCAGACGAATTCGGTGCCTGCAGCCGGGAAGATCTTCTTCCGGTATGTTTCCCATCAGAATGCGAGTCGAAGCGAGTGGGTGAAGGCGCGACAGAGCATTTTCAAGCATTTCCTGTGCGGAGAGCGATTGAAGAGCCTTCCTGAGAGCATGCTGGTGGCTGGTATGAGTTTTGCAGGGAGCAGCGCTGCTGGGTCCGGTTCGCCCACACGGGGGTCTGTGATCGCAACAGCAAGACCAACGTCTGCGTCTATCGAGTGAGTGTTGGCTCGACAAATAATTCAAGAAGGCGAGTCCATGGAGACATACATGCGCAGAAAGACATCATCGGACGTATGGCTGCGGCGTTCATAACCTTTCGGAGCTACTTGCATTGCGTTGCTGTTGCTCAATAAGGGGGCTGGAAGGTGCTGACGCATTTAACGTACTGGGGACCTCAAAAAAAATGTTTTCGTGTGGAGATATAATGTGGATTATTGTACTATCCACTCTAGTTTGAAAGATTACACCAGATGGCTCAGAAGATTCATTTGCCTTTTATCCGAGGTTGAAAGCGAAAACACCCGCAAAGTCGGGCTTCTCTCTCTTAAACTACACATACAGTAGGTGGGTATGTATTTGGCATTGGGGGAGCCAAACTTGTTTGTTTGGCTTGCACGGGTGGCATCATCAATCCTATCGAAGAGTGGAAGCCAAGCGGAAGAATACACATCATCCGATGCTACTAGATGTAGTCGCGGGGAGCTCGAATCTAACAGAATTCACTCACGAACCACCGTCACATCCTCTTCCAAACTGTAAAATAAAAATGAATGACGACTTGAGTGAAGGGGAGGGGGAAGGGGGGGGTACGTGAGAGAGAAGAGGTTGTCTATTTAACAAGTTATGTTTTAGAGACCAATGATTTCCTAAGAAGGGCTCTGAAGGCCGGTTCCACGTCAGGCACATCGCATCCTTGCAGATCATTCACTAACAACATTTGCGCATGCTTGAACTTGTGTTGGTGCAGCACCGGATTCTGCTCTGTGAGGACCCGGGATTCTTTTGCTTTCATGGCGCAGTTGGCCATGTAGTCTGCCATTTGTTGTACAGGAGCGAGCGTCGCGCTTGGACACCCTACAACCCATAAACTGCATACAATTTATAGATTATGAAAGGTTTTTTAAAATGTACTGAAAAGAGAAATTGTGCGTTCTAAAATTCAAATAGCGCGCGGGAAATCAGGTACCGCCCTCATCCTTTCGTTCAATCACGCCGAATGTGCTCTCTCTGCTCCACAAAATGGCCTCACAATCTAAACAACAAGAAGCAATCAAGCCGTTCAAGACAACAATAATGAGAAAGTGCGTTCGAATGACAAAGGCCCAACACCTCAAGATCTGCACGAAGAAGAGGGAAAGCCCTGGTATGTCCCTGAAGGAGCTAGTGGAGTGGGCGAAGGAGGAGTTTTCGCTGCTAAAACCTCCTGTCAAGACTGCCATCGCGAACGTGCTAGCCAATCGAAACCAGCTCCAATCCCTGTCCGCAGACTGTCTCACCAAAAAGCAACGACGCCCAAAGCGAATGCTCGACCTCGACAGCCGCCTCACAGAACTCATCATTTTCTGTGAGCAATCGAACGTGGCCGTGTCTGGCTGTGTCATTATTCAGTTTGCGAAGAGGTTTGCGGCGGAGCTGAACCATCCGAGTGGACGTCGTGTTCTTTACACGAGGTCCGGCTGGCCGTCATTTTATTGTG
This sequence comes from Globisporangium abappressorium, assembly GCA_023334355.1. NCBI lineage: Eukaryota > Oomycota > Peronosporomycetes > Pythiales > Pythiaceae > Globisporangium > Globisporangium abappressorium. The sequence goes on along the minus strand of JAASGV010001357.1, from coordinate 1,742 downwards.
CGCTACGGTTTCCGCCTCAAACATGCGCACGGCGAAATCGGTTTTGTGGATCGCAGCGAAGCGTCAAGATGCGTTGGAGTGCTCCGAGACACGATCGGTCAGACCACCCAGCAGACGTGTTTAACATGGATGAGAACGCGTTCTTCTACAAGTGCATGCTGAGGTGGTCCTACTTGCTCGGAAGCGCGCCAGCGCTCAAGCAAGACAAAGTCCATCTTACAGTTGTGGTGTCTACAAACGCTAATGGGACCGAGAAGCTTCCACTTCTGTTTCTCGGAAAGGTAAAGAATCCGCGCTGGCTTTCACAGAAGCCTGATGGAGTTGGTTATTGCGACACTTCTAAAGGCTGGATAACGGTCCCAGTCTTTCAGAAGTGGCTTCGTGATCTGAACGAAGAAATGAGAGACGCAGACAGACGAATTCTACTGCTGCTAGACAACGCTCCGGTGCACATCGAGCCTCAAGAACCACTAAGTAATGTTTGCGTGTTGAAGCTCCCTTCAAACACAACTGCTGCTAATCAGCCGATGGACCAGGACGTAATTGCGTGCTTGAAGCGAGGAGTAATGAGCCTGAAGACAGACGCAGCTGTAGATCGTCTTTTGGATGGATTTGACGATCCATATTCGGTGTCTTTGCTGGATGCGATTCAGTGGTTTCAAGAAAGCTGGGAAAGCGTGACATCGGAGACAATTATGAACTGCTGGAAGCATGCAGGTTTGTTTGTTGATAGACTGCGACTGGATTGTCTTCTGAACACAGAGAATTAACCCAAGTAAATACATTCGTTTTTGCGCAACCTTCTTGCAGCCTTCAATTCTTTAAATTCTCTTTAAAATAATTTATATCAGGTGTCCAACCGCGACGCTCACTCCTGTATTGAACTGATTAATATAGTACATGACCTGCTGCGATGTACACTGTCCTCCAACAAATCAAGCTGTTGAACGGGAGAACACACAAGAACACGAGAGCAGTTTGTTTGACGCAGGTGCGTCAATAACTCTGATAAGAAGGCATTCAAATTAAGAGCAGACTACTCTGACGAGGGTTTGCGGCAAACTTGTTTGGTAGCCGCACGCGACAGACTCATGCAGCAGAGTCATGCCTGGCGCTTGTTGCTCAATGTCCTCAGGGGAGCGTGTCTGTCTATCGGATGTGTGCAGCTATATTGGGGGCTACACCAGCGCAATCTGGTGCCGTGGGCATGGAGCTAGAAAGCGTCAACAACCTGAGGTTGACAAACTGGTGTCGAGCAGGAGCTGTCAACCTGCCACTGCTTGACCTTACCGCACGTTCGTTTACTCGCTCGCTGTGCTTCCTCGGATCTCTCTCACTCTCTCTTTCTCTCTCTGGATCATTCACTGTCAAACAAATGACGATCTCGTTTCGCTCTGCTGGTTCAATTGATCGCTTCAAATGGTTCATGAAAAGTAGTTAGGATGACTTTGACTTTGGTTTCATGAAGGAGCTCGTGCAACTTGGGCCGTCTGATGTGGCTGTCTGGATAAATACTGCGGAAGATAAGGATAGGATATGGAGAAGATTATGGAACTAAAACTACCATGAAAAAGAAAAGCACGGTGGCACGAACGGCTTCAAGTAGCTCAACCCCAGCGCCGTGTCCGCGAGCAGCTCCCACTCGCGCATCGTCGCTGGGAGCTTGGGGTTCTCCTCCTGGGTCTGGATCACGAAGAGCTCTTTCCACCTCCACGCCGTATAGAGCAGCACGTAGTCGCGCT
>JAASGV010001356.1:0-10887 GCA_023334355.1 Globisporangium abappressorium | reverse complement strand
CGATGAGCAAGTGGAGCCCCTGGGACGAAATGCGCTCATTTACGTTCATCCTCTGTCGGAAATGCACCTGGAGGGTGCACGCGCGCTGTCCGAGGCCTCGCCAGTGCTCGGTGTCCGCCTTGAGCACACGCCAGATGAAAAGCGGACACAGCGCACCCCAGAGCAGATCGGCGTAGATGAACGCGAACCCGAGCTCGATCTTGACCCGGTAGAACGCTGCCATGTACGCGAAATCAAGCACTTGCTGGACTACCACGAACGCGCAGTACTGCCTCAGGGTATTCTTGCTCGCTCTTCCCGGAGGCCATACAGCGACGTACACGAATGGCGCCAGGATGAGCAAATGCGCGACCGTGAGCAGCCAAAATTTGACCCCGGCGTGCTCGGGTTGCTTGTGGTTGGTGATGTACCAGACGACCGGGATCGTGTAGGTCGAGAGCAGCAGGGTGATGCCCACCGCGCGTCGCAATGCTGGGATCGTCACGGATTTCTGAAGCATGAACACGATCACGAGGCTCAGCACGAACATGCGGCCGGCGTAGAAGCACTCGGACGGGATCGACGGGATGTCGCGCTGGTACTGCTCGATCGAGAGCGCGACGGCAAAGTAAGCCGTGTACGCTCCCGACGCAACCCCGAGGATCCAGAGCAGCGGCTCGAACGCTGGGAGCAGGATCTTGCGCGCCGCCGCTGCGTCGCTCTTGTTGTGCACCGCGTGGCGGTTGTAGCGCATGTAGGAGATGAGTGCGACGCAGAGCAGGCACATGACGCCGTAGCTTGTAAGCAGCACGGCCGAGAGCGCCACGAGGTTTGTCTCCACGTACTGTTCGGACACTAGTGACGGCGTGGGCATTGATGTATTTAGTGCAGCGACATCTTCAGATAGGTGATCCGCTTGAAGAGCTCTTTGCAGCTGCCGTGGGAACCGGAGGAACACGCCCGAGGCTTGGAGACTAGGGCCGCCATGATGGCTCTGCTGGTGCTGACGCAGCATGACTCGGAGTACGTGGTTCGCCCACCGAGGGATGGTGGTGGAAAGGCTGGCTGTCCACTTCGTCCGTCACTGTCTTGACAGCCTGACTGACGGCCTGACTGACGGACTGACTGGACTGGCGGCGTGAGACGTTGGTCGGCTGGGCCTCTGCTGGCGCGAATGAGCAAGTGAGCGGAGAGTCCCAAGTGACTGACGCAAAGCTGACGAGGAATGCGAAATCGCAGAGCTGCTCTCTCTATCTGGTTGGCTGTCATCCAGACTGGCTGTTTCTCTTGAGGGGAAGGTGTGGAAGGAAATATGGCAAAGTCAAGGTGATCATGTGGAGGAGACTCGAGAGTTCTTCTATCCTTCTTCATTTTCAAGATCGCGATTTCGAAGTTGGGAAAGCACCAAATTCGAATCGGTGTGAATTATTATCAATTGATAGCGTTTTATAGAATATGGCAGGCATTTTTTCTGAATGCATGTGACTGATACTTATGTGGAATTATCTAAACATATAGGTTATTTATATTCAAGATAGAAGAAATTGAGTTTTGCCATCGAACATTATGAAGGCGTTCATGGAAGAAAGCAAGTTGTGAAGAAGTAAAACGCGTGGTTTCCTTATGGGTATCGTGCACGTGGTGGATGGGGTGCCTGCCTCACAGATACCAATCCGTGAGCTTATACGCTTCAACACAATCGCAGCCCACGCTTCTGCTTCAAAGCTCTAGAGGCCTCACTCCTTTGTTTCTCATCGAATGAGTGAGAGTGTATCGCTTTTCTGGTGGTGCCTGCTTCGTTGTAGTTCAGTAGCTCAAGTCACCAATGTCAAAGATCACGCAAGACTTGACGTCATCTCCAGCTCACCATGGAGTCAGCAGCAAACCCTCACCTTGCTCTTTCTTTCTTTTGATCAACTCCGAGGATATTGGACTCCAGTCCAAACAAAGCCCTCGGAGTGCTGACAATGATCCATCCGAACTGGTCTTCCAGCCCATTTGTGGATTTATTTCTTTGCACTGATCCCTTGACCCCACTTCCCTCCCCTCGAAGAAATGTTGCCACAACCGGAGAGTCTGCGGAAACCTCATCACGTTACCATTTTTCGAGCGATACAAATGAACAACTAAGCAAAATGCAAACATTAAAACACGAACACAAATGCAATTTCACCTTTTCCAGACTAGCACTGACGAAGACCTCCCTCTTTCTTTTCCTTTACTTGTTGTACGCCATCTCGGTCTCGTTCTTCATCATCTCACCAAACGAGTGCTCGGCAGTAGCTTCGTTGAAGAGGATGAAGTCCTGGTCCCTTCCGCCATCGAGCTTGAAAAGCGCGCCAACCGAGACCAAGTCGCAGTTGCCAATGCGGACACCGCGGGGTCCAATGATCTTGCGCGGCTTCTGCTGGTAGCCCGTGGAGCTCTGCTGTGCCGGATCTTCAAAAGCTGCAACTGCGAGCGGCAGCTCCGAGCTCACGACTACAGACGAAGACGAAGTGGAGGACGGCGGTGACCCGATCGCGGACGCTGCAAAACTCACATAGTTCTGCTTGCCCTTTGCGCCAGCTCTCGGTGATGAATAAATGTTGACATCTGGCAGCTCGTCGTCGAAAAATGACTGGTAGAGCTCCAAACTCTCAGATGGGATCGAGGACTTTCCAGTCTGCACTAGTTTCTTGTAGTCCAGCGTGTCTTGATAAAACCTGCTCAAATCATGCAAATGAAAGCCATTAACTCAGCTTCTTATAGCATGTTCACATGTCAAAATGTGTGCTGAGACGATACGTACTTTCGCTCATCTGGATTCGTTTTCAGCCCTTTGATCGCGATGATCTCGCGCGCCTTCACGTTTTGGTCGAGCCCAGAGTACGGCCCACTCTGGATCTTGTATGTTGCGCCACCGCGCACTTGCGCTTCGCGGAGACTGCGTGCATCATCTGCGCTGATGTTGTTCTCTCGCAAATACGACTCAAAGAACATGCGAACGTTCTCATTGTCGTTTTCCCACATGAGAGGAGTCTGCTGCGATTGCACATAGCTGTATAACCAACACACATACGAGGTTGTTTCACACAAATCAATACGTGATGTAAACAGCTGGAGAGTAGTCAGGAGAGAGCTGACGTACGTTTCGTAGATGCTGTCTGGGGCTGCTGTTGAGCAATCACCAACAAAGTTTCTTTTCCTAAAGGTAACAGTCCAAGCATGCAATAGCGATTGTAAGTTTGTAAGTTCATCTCACAGATGTGGGCTTCTGGTTGGATCCAATTTCTCACCCCTCACACAAAAAGCAACTTCAACACATACCTGACGACGCGACCGAAATCTTCAACTTCGTCATTGCGCTTGAGAACTCCCTTTAGCAAACGTGTAGGCGTCCCATTGCCATGGACGTACGATCGAATCGAGCCCCGATTGTCGACACCATACTCGTCTTCGTCAAGAGCAGCACTTCCTTCGTGCGCGCTATCTCGACCGCGTCGATGCGAGTCGGGGCGGTCCACCTCGTCTCCGAAATCCGGTGCACTCATGCTTCGTCCAGACCGACTGTTGCCGAGATACTTGATCGAATACCGACGAGACATCACAGAGGTGTCCGCGAAGATCTCCTCAGTGCTGGTGCTGATGCTTCTTGCGTGAACTCCGCGGCCATTTGTCGGAGTAGAAGCTGACGCTGACACCAGAGACTCGGATCCAGCGCTCTCGCTTCTTGTCTTTTCCATATCATGCGACTCCAGCGGATTCATAAACTGGTATCCGAGTGTCTTCTTGAACGATGTCAGCTCCTCTGGGTGGTACATCTGAATAAACTCATCCGAGCATGGCGCGCACATCGCCAACTGCATCGCACGAAGTTCAGCCGCAATACTTTCTTCATTGCCAGTGTCGGCGCCAATCTCAATCACCTCGCGTCGCATATCGTCACCATCATCTGAATCGGTTTCCTCAGGGGCTTCCAGTGTTGGTCGCGAACGGATTCTGGTCAGTGCAAACTTCGGTCGCTCAAACTTCTCCAACGGCTCTTTCCACCAATCTTCCAGCAGTCGCTTACACTCACGAATATACGCTTCGCGTCTCTCTTGATCTCGAGCCCTCACTGCGGCCACATCTTCTTCGATCTCCTCAACAAACTCGTATTCGTTGCTCGAGTTGGTCTCTGCTGGAGAAGCCAGCGATGCACCATCCTCGTACGGTTTGATGTGCGGTCGACTTTCCAGGTGCCATGCAAGACTCTTGCGCATCTCCTCACACGCAGCAGCGCCATTGCGGACTTCAAAGTTATGCAAGTAGTAGTCGTTCTCCAATTCCCATAACGGCGGTTGGTTTTCCTTTGGTACGAAGTGGCCCAAGAAGATGTTGATCGCATCTTGCTTTGCAGTATCCGTGAAAGAATTGCTGTAGTAGCGTCGAATCGATGTCAACAGCTCGCGGTGCTTGAAGTTCTCTCGGCTTGTCGTGTTTTTGACGTTCTTGTGCGCTTCTGAGCCACCGTACTGGATCGAGATCGCATCTCCAACAACCGAGTATAAGTGCGTGAGTACACGTACCAGCTGCGACGAGCTCTCGAGCATCGGCGTATTGCGGATACCCATGGCGTAGAGCTGCTGGCCTAACGCACGCAGACCAACCGCAAATTGGCTCACGTTCGTCCGATCCAAGCAGTCAATGCAGTTTGTACGTAGCACTCCTTTCTGCTCGAGCCAATCGCCAGACTTTCGAGGGATTGTAGGCGAAATGGGATGCTCATCACTGGTAGAGCGAAATAACTCTCCTGAGCTCTCTAGCGAAGGAAGCTCGTTAGTAGAGCTGCTATTGCTCTTCGGGGTGTTGGGGAAGACTACCTCGGCAGTGCGCTTGTTCGCCTTTTTACCGACATGGCGCTTCGGCGCACTGCAGAAGAAACCCGTCTGCGCCAACGCCCACACTGCAAACTTGTCCAGCGACTTGTACACATCGAGAGTCTTTTGCTTGGAAAGTCGCGAGTAGTCCAGTGCAACGTATCGAATCTGGTGCGGAAGCGGCATGAAGCTGTTCAGGTACTCGACAGCATTCAGGTACTCCTTGCCCACCAGCACTTCACGCTCTTTCTTCTCCGCCTGCTTCACCAAGTTCAGAGCCACGATTGGCGATCCGTACCGCGCAAACAGATCCGCGAAATGCTTTCTCGTTGCAGTGTACGTCGGATCCACACGATTCACTAAGTGAACAGCATCACAACACACAACAGGAATTTAGCTTTCACCAGATAAACCAGCTATTTAAAACAAGAAACAGGCAAGCCACGTACACACAATCGGCGGCTTGGGGAGCGTTGCCGAGGTTTCCTGGGACCAAAACACAGGGATCGAGCCGCGGTACTGCACGAATGAGCTCAGCTTGCCCACGCCCATGTTCTCGTCTTCGATGATCTGCTCAGTTTCCACATCGTTTGCAGCTTTGCCAGTGTCCGCCACGCCGCGTTTCAGGTACCGCGTGCCGGCAAAGTGACGAGAGCGCCGCGCGAGCAGGATCACGCTGATCAGACGTCCAAACACTGAGCACTTGCGCTGTTCGTAGCTCCCGAGAACGATCGGGACCACCAAATCCGACGCTGCACCTGGACTCAAGAATTCCGTCAGCTCCTGGGTCAAGTACGAGTTCCACGTGAACATCTCCGACGGCTCCGAGCGCTCGTTCGTCATGTTGTACTGCAGCGTGTGCGTGATGTCGTACGAGTAGCTAAAGAAAAAGTCTTTGGTCAGGTCGATGAAGTGGAAGAGCCCCAAGTACCGCGCCTCAGCTTCTTCCTCTGGACTCGGGTTAAACCAGCGGTTGAGCCACGTCCACGCACTACCATCCTGGTTCGGACGACTCACGCTCAGCTGATGGGTCGCAGAGATGCCGTAGACAAAGTTACCGCCGATGCATCCAATCTTGCGTCGTTGCGTCACAAAGATGAAGTAGTAGTCGCGAAGAAACCGGATGCAGCCCACGATCGCGACTGCTGTGAACGCGCGCACGAGCTTGCCGTCGCCATTGTTCTTCGCGAGTTCTGTGAGCAGCTGCAGCTTCTCTTCCATCTCCTTCCACGAGTACAGGTTCGTGTCTTCGGTCAGGATCTCGTTCAGACTCTTTGGGCGATCGACCGTGCGGCTCAGCTCCAATAGCCGGAAGCGCGAGTAGTGGCGATCCGAGCACACCACATAGAAGGTCTACAAAAGATGAAAAGCCACCACTACAAATGAGTACATGCATACCAAGACGACATACTGAATGATTCGAAAGTGTTACATCGACTCACCGTGGAGGTCTCGTAGATCGTGAAGCGCTCAAAAAGCGCCACACTAGCGGTGAGCGTCGGCTGACGGCGTCGCAGGGTCGGGCGCGTGACCGGAGCAGCAGCGCCGCCATTGAGGTTATGACTGCTCGGCGCGCGCTTGATCGACTTGTACGGCGCGGGGGTTTCTACCGTCGGTGGACACACAATGAACGCGCGCGGACGGATGCCGAGCTCGAGATCACGCTTCACCGATAGCAGCGTGTTCATCCTGTCATACACACATACATAACAATATACGACCCAGTTAGTCATGAATGCATGGCGCTTGATATCTCATTCATATAAGCGCTTCAATACAGAATGCGGAACGCGTTGCCATGACTCCAATCATATCCAATCCGATCCAATTCAATGTACGCACCACCAGTCGACGTCGAAGCTGGACTCGTGAGACGAGAACGTCTCCTTCTTGGACTTGCTGATCGTGATCTCGATGCAGTCGCGGCCGTCGCTGCGCACGTGCGCGATGTCGCAGTCGCGCACGGGGATCGTCACGAGCTTGCGGCGGCTGTGCTGCTCCTGGTACACGACGAGCTCACCCTCGCCCTGCTCCAGCGGCAGCTCGCACCACACGAGCGTCCAGTCGCCCGGCTTGTTCTTGTTGAACAGCCGCGGCGTGCGCCGGTAGAGCGGACCCGAGAGGCTCATGTTCTGCCCGCGTTGCTTGCTTCGCGTTAGTGCTGCTGGGCTTGGCTGCTTTGCGGAAATGGTTTTTCGTTCTTCTCGAGTTCTTCTTTCTTGAAATGAGAAAAACTCAGACATTTCGTCTTTTCAGCCAATCATGGGTGCTGAGAATGCAATTGCAGTGCTACGATTGGCGGAAAATTGGACTTCAAGGTCGGACCAGTTTATGAAATATTAGACTAACATGCCCGCCCAATATGGCTACCAACATGCTGCTACCGTCATTCGCCCATGACTTGTGTGTGTATTCACAGCAGAGCTTGGCCAATACATAATAGATTGATATGGAGTCGCGCGATATACTTCAGCTGCCACCTGCTCTCTTTTTTTTGCGTCTAAAACGTGAGGCGCACATGCGGATGCAGCTCCGCGAAGAGCGAGCGGACGTAGTCCTCCAACACGTCAAAGCAGTCCGAGACGTGAAACTCCTCCAGCGCCGGCGCGCGCGGCTCGAGCAGTCGGTATGCGAGCGTCACGAGCATCTCGGTCGTGAGCCAGCAGCACCACGAGAAGTGCAGCGTCTTGAGGCTGCGCCAGGACGCGACTTGCTGCAGCAGCGCCGCGCCGTCCGCGCTGTCGAGCGTGTCAAAGCAGTCGATCACCTTGAAGTGCTCGATGAACGGATGCTCGAGCGTGAGTTTGTTGATGAACTGCAGAGTGAGCCCCGCGCACGAGATGAGCTCCAGCGTCTGCAGATGCACGACGTCGTGGGTGTGCACAATGTCCACGTCATCCACGTCGAGCTCGTCCCACGAGTCCACTTGCTGGTGCAGTCCCACTCCACCGCTGAGCAGCGGGTTGAGCTGCCATGCCATGCGCTGTCGGTCGCTCTCGTGCTGCTCAAAGAGCGGCGCGAGCGCGCGCTCGTCGCGCACAAAGCCCAGCGTGAGCGCCTCGGTCGGCTGCTGCAGCAGCAGCGCCACGTTTCCGTCTGTCATTGTCTTGAACGCGGTCGTGAGCTCTGAGAGTCGTGTGACCATCCACGGCTCGAACGTACCGAAGAACTCCTCCGTGAACGGACACGTGGACGAGTAGCAGTCGAACGTTCGCGCGATCTCGTACAGGCATCTAATGCATCAGAGATCGCATTAACACACACATACGCCAACGGGCTTCTATTCGCTGTAGTAGTAGTACACTACGCACCGGTCCTGCAGTGACGTGAAGTGCTGCACGCGGGAGCTCTGCTCGAGCTGGGTCGCGATGTACTCGGCGCTCTTGATCTTGATGCGCTCAACGTGGTCATCCTTGAGCCGCGCGTTCATAAGCGCCTTGACCACGTCCACGCGCACTCTACGCTTAAAAGAGGAGGAAGAAGAGTTATCGCCATTCTGCTGCTCGAGCGCACGACGGTGCTGTTGCTGCTGGACTTGCCTGCTCTGCTGCGCGCGCGCGACCGCGTTCGCCACTTGGTGCTGCCACTTGCGCTGCAGCATGAACCTGTTCAGATGGCGGGTTAAAGACTAGCGATTAGAGCCGTATACCCTCATACGCACACATAGGCATCGCGTAGCTGTTCGTGCGAGAACGCACCGCGCCATCTTGGACTCGTAGCCGCCGCACTGGCGGCCCTTGCGGTTCCGTCCCATCGCCTACTGCCCTGCCTGCCTTGTGCTTTCTTCTTGGTCGTTCACCACTTGGAAATGCTGGCACGATTTCTGGGTTGACGAGCGACTGTGTACATTCAAGCAACATGCCTAACCCAAAAGCAAAAACCACTCCCACTTGATTATCGACAATAAGATTTTTGTGGTCCACGCCAGTGGGGGTTGTCAGAAATGTGTCGATCACACACAGTGGATCAGTCAACGCATGCGCACACTCCCCAACTTCAGAGCCGTTTAGTTCATGGCTCAGTAGAGGCAGCCTGCATCTCGCATCGAATGACTTCAGTTTTGCTGGATGCTCAAGAAAATCGGGTGCCCCTCGACGATTTCTTGCTGTTGCTCACTTCACCTCACCATGACTCGCACCAAATACTTTCGTGAATATTTACTTCTCACTCGTGCAGAACGTGACGTAGTACTTGTTTGCTTTTTTCTGTGCGGAATCATACTCCCACTCGGAGCGAAATAGCACCTTAACTCAAAAGTACCACAGCATCTGAACTCTTCTGAAACAAAAGCACGAAGTTGAACGGAGTGTCTGCACGTGGATGTGCCTATATTGTTTTCATCGCCCTCTCGGTGGGGATCGAGCGCGGTTTTCCTCCCAGGTCAGCAGAGATGAGGAATATCGTGGGCTGAAAGAGGTACAACATAGGTCCAAAAGCTCCATTCAATTCATTCGGCTCGTACATCCGCTCTGGTTAGCGGGAGTCAACTCCGAAGTAGGTTTTAAATTTGCAACCTTTCGAAACTGGTCTACCGCGAGCCCGCCCGAAACTAAATTGATAAGTAGAGCATTCTTACTCTTTGGGCTTGACTAACAAGAATTGTGGATACTGCTCCGGCCATTCTTTGGTGTTGATATTTGTTTCATATTTCAGCCTTTGGCATGCTTCCGTGCGCGAAGCATGTCAAAGAATATGCGGAGCTTCTTTTCATCCCCCATCCCATTCTAAATCGAAGATGAACCCAAAGTTTAGGACGAATGAACACCCTCCGCATGAAAACGTATCGAGTGTGCAACAGGAGACACGGTTCCTGACTCCTAAGTTTCGACAATTTCGATGCGAATTCTTCCGCGCATTCTTGAGTTCCCACCTCAACTCTCACGCCTCCCACGGAAGTATTGTATGCTTGGTTTTACAGTGTAGTGGTGTCAAGGAAAACACTTCACCCAACCCAGGTAAGACTGGCATTCGTCACAACTCAATTCGCATTCTTTGAAGCAAGGGCCTCCGAGAATCAATTCAGGCGCACCGAGTCTTTCGCATCGATCTCCGAGCTCCATCTTAGCCCAAGTCTCTCCTCCAAAGCGTCAACAATCACAAGAACCTGGCTTCATACACCCCCAAGCTACGCTTTTTCAGACCGAAGCGATGTCTGACTCTTCCAACAGCAGCTCGCTTTCAACAGTATCGCCATCAACGGATGACGCTGCCACCCTCCAACCCACCGCCGCCGCTGCACTACGCGACTACATGCAGACCAAGATCACGTCGCTCTGCTACGTGCTGCTCATCACGTACTCGGTGCTCTGCGTCCTCTGCGTCGCGATGATCGTCTACCTGCGTCGCAACCGCAGCGGCGCGCTTCGAGGCGACACCAACGCCGCGCGCAAAGTGCTGCTGCCAGCGTTCGAGCCGCTGCTCTGGATCCTTGGGTTCGCCACGGGCTCCTACAGCGTCTACTTTGCAATGACGCTGGCCATCAACTTCTACCCACCCGAGCTCCCGTCGATCCCGTCCGAGAGCTTCTACGCTGGACGGCAGTTCGTGCTGCTGCTCGTGGTCATCTTCATGCTTCAGAAGAGCGTGACGCTGCCAGCACTGCGACGAGCAGTGGGGATCACGCTCCTACTGTCTGTGTACACGATCCCTGTCGCCTGGTACGTGGTCAAGCACAACGACGCGAGCCACACGAGCTTCAACTACTGGTTTCTGACGCTCGCGCACGCGCTCACGTTCCCGATCTTCGTGTACATAGTGATATGGCCCCCGGGACGCTCGAGCAAGACCGCACTGCGGCTCTATTGCGCGTTTGCGATCGCGCAGCACGTGCTCAAGCACTCGTACAACGCCGCGTTCTACAAGCTGCAGGTGAACCTCGCCTTCAATCTGGCGTACGTGCAGCTCGCGATCGGGTGCATGGTCCCATTTTTCATCTGGCGTGTGCTCAAGGCGGACACCGAGCACTGGCGAGGCCTCGGACAGCGCGCGTGCACCCTCCAGGTGCATTTCCGACAGAGGATGAACGTAAATGAGCGCATTTCGTCCCAGGGGCTCCACTTGCTCATCG
>JAASGV010001355.1:0-10908 GCA_023334355.1 Globisporangium abappressorium | reverse complement strand
GTGTTTTGTGCGGCGCGCGCCATAGTGCTTCAAAAAGCGCGCCAATTTTGAAAATGCTGAGTAAGGGTCATCTGAGAGAAAGTCGATTTTGGAAGGGTATAGTTTTTGCTGGGTGTTTAGTAATGAGAATGGTCCCTGTATCGGAATGACGTTTGTGTTGTTATTCAAGCGCGAGTTTTCTGGTTGGCTCGTTCACTTACCTCTCTGTTGTCAGCATTGTGGCATGTGGCAGCACGCAGCTGGTGGAATTGGGAGACAACTTGCTGGCTGCGTCGCATCGCATCGCGCATGCAGATGAGATCCCCAACCAGACAAGTTCAAGTGCTCGACCGGCTGGCTCGAGCGGTTCAAGCAGCGGTACCGCGAACGCATCAAGTCGGCGATGCACGAACACGACAACGCAGAGAGCGAGGCACGAGTAACGAGCAAGGCAGCGAACAAAGCAGGGAAGGTGGCAGCAGCGGTCGCTGCGACGGTGACCGCAGGGGTTTAGCAGGAAATAGAGTCGGCTACGATTAAAGTGCTCTGGGTGTCACAACACCAGCGAGGGATCCATCCATTTTGGCTGTGTGGTAGTATATGATGCAAGGAGTATGCGTGGACACACATTTCGAAGACCGAGAGATTGAGTGTTCTACACAAATCTATCAACCCCAATAATGGAAAACTCGGCTCGTGCGTTCACAGAACTGACATTAGGTACGAGCGGATCGGGTCGCCTTCGCTTTGCAGATGAAGCAGTACGGTACTGTGCAGTCGAAGCATTGAATCGATGGAATCGGAGTCTTCTTCCCAGTAGGTTACGGGGTCACAACATGAGCAGGTGGCTCAGTCTTTCCTGTATTCTTCTCATCGACTGGTGCATCCGCTTCGGTATGATCTTGGGCCACAGTGTTCTCATCGATGGCTGAATGCGCGAGAGAACTGAACCACTGATCGTTCTTCAGTATTATACCTGGAGCAACATTAGCAGCGATCAGAGCTTGACGCGGTTGTTTCATGAGTGATTGAGCTCGCGGCTGCAACTGGTGGAGCTGTTGGATTCCAACAAGAAACTCGCCAGTGACAGTTGGATCAAATAATCGCCATCTACTTGCATCGTGGAGAATGATAAACTGTAGCGGAGCTGGTGTCTTCTTGTGTGAGGCGCATGAACTACCTGAGTGGTGATTGATTGAACACCGCGACTGGCAAACAGGTAAGCAAACAAGCTTACAATACGCGTCGCAAATTTCTTTTACGTACGTATGTGCAGCTAGCTCTTTCTCGTACAAAGCAGCGAAGTACTTGTAGAGCGCCGCAACAAGAGTGTTGGAGCGGACAATGTAGTGTGTGGCAGTGGTAGCTTGTAAACGGCGTACGCTCAGCTCTGATGACGATAGTATGTCAGCAGCAACAGACGCTCCAACGCTCTGGAGGTCATCGTGTACTCAAGTGGAGGTCTGTTTGTTTTCTTCTTTTCCATCTCGAACAGCTTCTTGGAAATGGGCCGCTTCGATCATGCCCTCGCTGACCATCAGGACGTATTTGCTACGAGGCGTCGACTTCAGCGGCGCGCGCAACTGAACTGACTTGGATTATTTGCGCTTAAAGCTTTTGGGTGGAGGTGGAGCACTACTGTAGATATTCGAGCATTCCACTGAAGCCGTCGGGCTTGTCGCATCAACAATGCAGCTTGGCACGTACTATTGCAGGTGAATCTGTCACACTCGGCTCACCCGCAAGAATCACAGTGTCGGATTATCTCTGGCACACGCGGTCAACTTATCCGACTCAAAGTAGTCCAGTCACTGTCGCGGGCAGTCGTCGACCCACATAGGCTCACCCGCAATCCCCTGTTGCTGGTAGTGGTAGTGTTGTCTTTGGCACCGTCGTACCCTGGCGGTGCACCTGGGCGCACGGTGAACCTGAGCTGCTACATCCACATACCCGTCGCCAGTACCCATTCACGCCAATTAGCTGCTTCAACTGCTCGTTCCGGTAGCACACCGGCTGCTGAGAGATTGCGATGAGCACGGCACCAAACAGCTACACTGAGAACGCGAACCCGAACGAGAACTTCCGCATGCCACCACTTGTGGGGTTTGACTTGAAGAAAAGTATTGCACCACTGACGGAAGGGATAAGCTTGAAGATTGTCATGTTAGCCAACGGCAGCAGAACATTCGCCAAAATCGATCGACCGACACCTTGAGATGATCGTGTCGCCCAGCATCAAATGCACGAAGAGCACGAGTTCTCGACTGTGTGTAGACCAGGCTCACTCTCTCGAACACTTCTCCTTCCAGCGACACGAACTGAGTAGTCGCTCTCGTGGACACTTTGCCGATCCACAGCATGAGCTGTCTGAGAGGTTCGACAGATTCTCCAACACCTCGATCTCGCCCTGGTTCATGCGCTCGAGGTTCGCGCGGACGCTGTCGCAGCAGTAGAGCAGCTGGAATATACGCAGTTTGCAGAGAGCGCCAGCACCACGCACAGCAAAAAGCCGAACCGCTGTTGACGTTCAGGTACCGGATCGATAGACTGTTGCTGCTTTTGTTGATCGTTGCCACATATCTCTGCGGTTCGCGTTGATGATATTCGGCAGCTGACACCACTGGAAGGAGTCGGGTCCTGGGCTCTACGACCGCATGTACGCATGACTCCACATTGACAGAATTCACCTCCCTCAGGTTCGTGGTTCTCGATCGTTGTGAGTGGCGGATTCACGCATGCCGTGCACTGCGTCGAGTCCTCAGAAAAGTAATTGAGCAACTCACCAGCGAGGTACGCCTCGAAGTCGTGGTTTTCCTAAGACATACACGCACATAAATGGTGTGAGAAGGAAGAAACCAGAGCTAGCAACCTTAGATAAGGAAAAAAACATACCTGAAGCGTGGACTGGGTCAACCGAGAAGCTGTTGAGCAGGATACCGCGCGTGGAAATTGTCGTCGCGACCGAATTGGTTGGGCTGGGGTGGGACTCACAAGATGTCCGTGCGTCTGTACACTTTCTTAAGAATCTTGAGACCAACGTCAAGATTTTGCACAACAGGACGGCGATCCACGGTAGCCGTTGAGATACTCATCGCCGTTCGCTGATGTTGTTGGTCAGCCGCCATGGACGTGCGTAAGTGGGAGCGTTCATGGCTGGCACATCGTGATCGAGCTGGTCCAGTGCGCAGTGGCCGCGTTGAGTTAGATAATGAAAGCAGTGCTCCTTCTGGATCGTTCCATTCCTTGGTTGGGACGCGCCTCGTGCACGAGATCGCGCTTGCGCTTGCTGTGCGCTGATGAGGATGGTGACGGATGGTGTCCAGCGATGTGGTCGATGGCGAGTCATACAGATACCCGATGTGGATGTGGTGAGAGCTGTGTTCACCGGTTCTAGTCGCATATGTCGTATCGGAACGCGACGCAATCGCAGAAAGTATCGAGCGAAGTGGTGGTGCGTGTTGTGGGCTTCTAAATAGCGAAACAGTGTTGGAGCGCACGAGTCCAGGAGCTCGTTCCCGTTGGAGAGCTTGGCGAGCGTGGCCTGAACAGCAATGGCGATAGCGAGCAACATCAGCGCGAAGATAAGATACTGGAGTTGCGGCCTGCAGCGTCGTCGTATACTGCAGAAGCGGTGCAGAGGGTTCGGCGTGGCGTGCAGTGACGGTGTCATGGGCAAATCGGTTGGTTGATCCTCCTGTAGCTTGATGATAGTGCTCTCGACACGCCGTTGCTACTGTTGCCTCGTGAGGTGTCTTCCGAGGTAATGCGTCACCCGTCTGCTCATTCCCACGGTATGGCGGGCGTCGAAGCGCATGGCGGTATATACGCACTGTACATTAGAGTGATACACAGCACTGGAGCCTCCATTGTTTCATCATGCTGACCGTCACTTGTTCGCCATCGAAGAAACCCACTCCTGCAAACCACGAACGTTGCCTGCTGCGGGTGTATTCCAACATATCCCACTCTCTTTCTCTCTTCATCGTCCGGCTGGCTCATCGGAAGATGAGCACTGTGTCCAGCTTGCTTGGCGCGTCTTTGCTCACGTACGTAGAGCGACAAGTTCAGTTCAATACCCAGACTGGAACCTGCCGATGTGAGTCGAGCACCGGCATCGGCAAGCAGCCCCGAGGAGCGACGACGATGACCACACCGCACACGAGTGGAGAGTCGCTGTTGTCTTCTTCGTTCGGTTACGAGCATCAACGCAGTGGATCGGTGTCGGATTTGAGAGTTCGCGATCGCTCGCTCTCGACACTGAGAGCACGGCGAGCTGACGACACGTCACGACTGAAGGGACGGACGGCGAGAGCTCGCAAGACCTCTGGCAGCGGCCGCACTCACGTTCAGCCTTCAAAGCACTCGCACTGACTGCCCGACGGGACGTTCCGACTGTCGCCCTCGATCGTGATCGCTAGCGGGGACCGCGCACTTGAGCTTCTTTCTCGGTGGCTGTCTGCTCAAGTTCTTGCGTGGCAGCACCGTGATCCAGCGGAGACAGAGACAGTGAGTGGTGCTGCTGGAAACAGATCGTCAGCAGTAAGCAACTCACCAGCGCGTGCTGGTGTGTGTGGACACATCCACACATTGCTGTTCTTTGGCATGACATTCAATGCAAAATTAGCTTTCGATCGCTGTTTGACGCGCCAAAACCCGTGCAAAAAAGCTGTCGCTCTTCTTCGTTGCACATGCGCTCTGCTTCTTCAGCTTCTGGGATCCACAACGCCTCCTCTGTATCGCACAACGTCAGTCAGTCAGTCAATCAACGCCATGCCAGCTACGACTCAGCGTTGCGCAACGCACAACAAGCACACAGGTGTGCACACAATACAAGATCATCAGCACTACTCACGCTCGCTCGAATCTCGGCGTGCAGCGCCGCGAATACGCGCGCGCCGTTTCTCGCCAGGTTCTCGCTTGCCCAAAAATGGATTGGTCATAAGTATTCTTTCTCCAAGTCAAGTCATCAACAGGAGTGGGTAATTTTTGGGTAATAAAAGAGTTGGGCAGATCCATACAAAAGCCAAAAGATGTGGCCAAAACTGTTGACGGACCTCACATGAGGAATGAAAACTAGTTTGCCGACAATCGGCCATCCATCCACCATGGTTGTCTGCTGCAACCACGCGCACTCGTCTCTGCTGCTCTGGTAGAAGGCAACGACAAGCTCTGCACATAAGCGACAATCAAACGTTGTTGAAGGGTGTGCATGACAATCCACCCTCTACGTGCTCCATTCCCTTGAAGAATAGAGCACCATGTTTGAGAAGCTCGTCGAGGCGATCTTGGTCGAGTACGTCTCGAAATGGGTCAATGGGCTCGACTCGGAGAAGATGAAGGTCGCGCTCTTTGGCGGCAAAGTGGAGTTCCACGACAATGGCATGGACGTCATCGCCAAGAAGACCAACCGCCTGCGCGTCAAGCTGCGTCCTCGCGCTTCCTCTGTAAGCGGAGAGGATGAGAGCGGCGACGAGCAGCAAGAGGAAGAAGAGCTGGACCCCGCCACGACGAAGAAGTACACCAAACGCCTGCAGCACTGGCTCGCCGTCGCGTGCCGCTTGCTGCAGGAGCAGCGCCAGCAGGTTCAAGAGAGGTTCTGCACGTTGCTCTCCCAGTCTTAAACTCACTTTCGCCACAATTTGATGCTCTTGTTCCAAAAACCTCTGCACATGCATATGTCTGGCTGCCCGCTTCATGGTGGACTAGTGATGATTGGCGTTCCTGAAAGCTCTTCTCTTCTGTAGTTTGACTGTGCCTGGTGTATCAACGTTCACAGTTTGATTGGCTAGGCAAAGCCGCCAGCGCATAGAAGCACTTCAGCGACGAGTTGTTGAGCGCAAGAGAGGAGTTGAAATCCCGACTGATGTCCATGGTGGATGGCATGGTTCAGAGATACTCGTATGCTGCATGGCACCCAAAGTTGTGCGCCAGTAATCCAAACAGAGCATTGGAAGTGTGATACACCGTGAACTCGCATGCGGATTTGAAGAAGTGGTCGATCGATCGAATGAGCCAACCAAACCTGAATAACATTCCAAATACAGTTCAGATAGAAAGCTCCAGCATAAGGATCCTGAGTCGGGTTGGCAACCAAAAAATAAATATGCTTATACTGACATGACGACACTGGAATATTTACCACGCTCCCAGTTCGTGATTGCACTCTGAAGTGTCCGTAAGGACTAAAGCGGGTGCGCGTAACGACATTCGCAGCGGTTCTTATGAAGTATTCTATTGAAAGCAGAAGAGTTTGTCTGATGGTAATGCCAAACGTCAACTCTCTGGTACTCCCAGCCAGTGTCAAGCATGCTCGTAAGCACAAATAGATTGTGTATATATGGGTGGTATACCATGGTCAGCTCTCACATGTACAGATATAACTCTTGTGGTGTACTAATATGTATTTCATTGGGTCTACAGCTGTAGCTATTGCGCGGAGGAAGTTACAACTATGAAAAGGATTCTGCTGCCGACGTCAGCTTTTGCCCTTTCTGTGTAGATTAGACGTTGGTGTACGGGCTGAAGTGAGGAGTCGTAGCCAACATCATTGGGCTCGGAGCTGGGGCTGACTGGCGGCGATAGCGCTGGACGAAAAACGCAGCCGCCACGACCATTACGAGCGCGCCAACACTGAACATTGCTGCAGCCAGAGCGCCGTTAGAGGCATCCTCCATATCTTGTGCTGCAAGCTTCACCGGCTTTGACTTTGGAGTAGTCGTAGGTTTTGAAGTGGGTGTAGCCTTGGGGGTGGGATTTGGCTTGGTAGTGACCACTGGAGCTGGAGCTGGAGCTGGAGTTGGAACGACCGTCTTAATTGGTTTTCTAGTTGGCTTTCGGGTCACGATAGGAACAATTGTCGTCGGCACTGGCATCGGTGTCGCAGGCGCCTTGGTCGTCGGTGCTGGTGTTTCAGGCGCTACAGTGGTCGGAGCCAGCGTCGCTGGCGCTTCCGTTGTAGGCGTAGGTGTGACAGGAGGTTGGGTAGTTGGTGTTGGTGTCGGAGGAACTTGAGTTGTTGGCGTTGGCGTCTCGGGAGGTTGAACGGTTGGCGTTGGTGTCACCGGTGCTTGAGTGGTAGGTGTTGGTGTATTTTTACCACCAGGTCGCACAGTTGTTGGGGTGGGGGCCGTGGTTGTTGGAACTGGCACTGCCGTGGTAGGAGTGGGGGTTGGAGCTGGACCGTTCGGATTCCCAGCCTCTTGGATCAAAAGGCGAGCGCTACCAACGTCTTGGAGCGGGGGTGCTACAACAAAGCTCTTTTGACCCGCAGCATCGTAGTTGCTCGCGACCGCAGTTGGCGAAGTATTGGCCGCCAGCAACAGAGCCACCGCAGCGTATCGGATGAGAAGCTTGGTGCTAATCATGTCAGTGACGATCTGAATTTGGGGACGCGAGAGGAGGTGCGTCTAGGAGTATTGTCTTCACTGGAAATTCAGAACTGAGAGAGAGAGAAAGAGAGAGAGCGCTCCAGCGGTCTCGAGGTTCAATCTCCAGGGTCTTCAGACAGTACTTGATACTTGCAGGTGGCTAGTAAATACAGTGTAGGTTTTGCTGGTCACTGACCCGCCAGGTGCTGTACCCACCTAACTGTTGACCACTGGGATCGTGCGTGCCGATGGGTCTGTTGTGCAGAATCTTTCAGATGGGAAAGTTCAGTTTAGTTGCCGTCTGTTTCGACTCGTGCGCCATAGAGATGGCTGAAGTTCAAAACACAAACTAAAGAGTGCGTGCTTGATAGGGCTCAGCTTTAGCTTTAGAACTAGAGCCCCAGAACTGCACTGTAGCGCCTCTCTCAACACACAATGCAACGAATCGAATAGATCGGACGACGACGACGTGCATTAGACAAATGGAGTACAAGCCTGGCTTCTGGGAGTTCCGCGCATACGCTCTATGCCGATTGGGAGTTTGCAAGACGATACGTCGCCCTCATACTTTTTGAATTGATTGAGCACTGCCAGCCAACTGGTTGGTTCCCAGTAGTTTCTTTATGTTTGAAGCGTTCACTCTCGCGTCTGTGTAACCTTTCCCTACTAGGAACGCCTACGTACACATACATACATTAGACTAGCTCGGTGTAATTCGAGCAGCTTTGCTTGAAGTACTGTAGGGCTCTAGTCTAGGAAACGAACCCCCTGCGGGATTTTGACCCATGCAAACCATAAAACGATCGACTGGGTACGTTCTTCTACGACGAGAAAGGACGGCAAGGTTGTCGAGGTATGTGCTGATATCCCAATGGACGTCTCGAGTTGAAAAGTTACGGCATTGATGCGTTTTGCTGTGTACATGGTTTCCATTTTATGGCTGTCGGGTATCCAAAAGAAACACGTGGCCATGGTCACCGTAATAAAAAAAATATGACGGGGATGATGAGCGAAGCCAGGTTCAATCGTCCAGTCGCATCAAAAGTCGCCCTTTCTACGCTCAGTGGTACTCGACCGAAGCGTCCTTCTCCTCTTACCGTACCGCACTGGATCGTATCCGCGTGAGTCATCAGGCTGTCGTTGGGTTCAGCAGAGATGATGCGGTACACTGGACACTGGACACGCGAGAGTAAACTTAAAGCGCAACCACCACATGACAAGAGGCTCCATGGAGCTTCTTGTGAGCATGTTGTTTGTGTCTGAACCCAGGGGTTCATTACACTGTTGTCTTTGATAACGGGGGAGGGGGTCTGAGCAGAGAGCTGCGAGTAGCCTCGTAACCCAAAGTTGTGGCTGCCAGGATGCACCTTCGGCCCATGTAGTTTACCTTCAATCAATTCCGAGTTCTAAGCCAACACTTTACTGAGCAACACTACATGTACTGACTGAATGATACTTCGAGTGCCGATTGTCAAGCTGTCAGGGTCAGCAGAGCGTTGTCAATACAAAACCTGGCAACTTCTTTTCGGGCGTCGCGTAAGTATCTTCTGACTCGCAAGCGCTGGCAAGAGCTGGTAATCTAGTTAATGACACTAAACTATGCCGTATCAATGAACGCATTTGGGTAAACTAGCATGTAAAAGTTCATGTATTTGCGCATCTACAAGACCTATCAACTCCTATGATAGTCTAAATGGCTCTACGAATCGAAATACAAAAGACATTCTTCTGGATAAACTTTCGGTCTCGGGCACATACTATGACGACGATGTGCTTTATGAAAAAAACACCCACCCAATCAACGTACTGCAACGAAGGATACAAGCCGCCGCGGGCCGAAACTCTATCTTGAACCTCTTACACCTTCACCACCTTCACCTTCGGAGCGACAGTAGGCTTCGAAGTAGCTTTAGGCTTTCGAGTTGGAGTCGGCTTGGGAGTTCGACGAGTGATCAGCGGGGTAAGAGCTGGGGTTCTATTTGGTTTTCCAAGCGCAGACGGTGCGACACTAGGAGACGCCGTGGATGGTGCGGGAGGAACAGAAGCAGCACTGGTATGGAGAGGCGTGGAAATTGGAGTCTGAGTCGTCGGCGTCGGGGTCACTAGAGTTGGTGTCACTGGAGCTTGGGTCGTCGGGGTTGGTGTTGACGGGTTTCCTGAATTTCCTGATTTGACGGTGGTTAGAATAGGAGTCGCTGTTGTTGACGTTGGAGTTACCGGTGCCAGTGTTGTTGGTGTGGGCGTATTATTTGAGCCTCCAGGTTTGGCAGTTGTTGGGGTGGGGCTGAAGGAGTAGCCGTGGTAGGAGCGGGGGTTGTTGGCAATGAGGTGTTTGGGTTTGCTTCCTCGATCAACAATCGAGTGTTACCGAACTCGCTGGTGTAGCGTGCGGCAGCAACACCTTCTTCAGCAGAACCACTCTAGATGACAAACGCAGTAGTTGACGACGTGTGGGTCGCCAGCAGTAGAGCCACTGCGGCGTACCGCGTGAGCAGCTTGATACCGATCATCTTGAGGGCTGAGTACGCCCTGGGCGGCGCGGAGTGAAGACCGAGGTGTACGGATAACTGCTGTGCGCTCCGTTTCAAATTCGAGAATGAGAGAAGCATCGCCTATAAATACCAAGAGTCTGTTTGGACTGAACCTTTCAGACGTATCCATGGATTTGTCATTTGCTCTTCCCTCATAATCACGAACCTTTTAGAACTACACACCTGGTAAAGGCAGAGCAGATAGTACATGAATAGATAGGGAGGACTCACTAACCTGAGCACCGGGTATTGTACCTATCTGCTGACCACTTGCTCAAGAAAATGTGCGTGCTGAGTCAGTCCAGAGAAATGGCAACGACATCGACAGATGTAGAAAGACTCGGAAAGGACACGTGCGTATGACTGGCTACCGTATTATCATACCACGACGAGTCCTTCAAAGCCAGACACCCATACTCACCGCAGCTGAGGATCGTTGTGAAACAAGTTGTATGCGAAGAGTTTTTGAATGATGGGAATCAGGGAACGAGGCGTTGTACACTGGCCTTTACATATTATCATCTCAGAGTTCAGGCACATGGAGCTGTTGGAGAGTGTTGAGTCTCACTGGAGCAGCGACCTGTGCTTCACGTGTGTCTTGGTTCCAGTGAAATGTATAGAGGGACATGGAGAGAGAGTGATGCGGCAGTTGGCAGCGAAGGCAGGGGAAAGACTGGATCTGCCAGATCTGCCACCTCCGCTCATGCTTTGAGTTCAGTCACAGATGTTCTGTGAAGCCAAACTGAACCCAAGAGGGATCTGGTTCGGGTGTTCGACAGATACTGCAAGCGTGTACTTTTTATGGAAGGGTGAGATGATCTTTTCAGGTTCTCGGAGTGCGCCAAGTTCGCTTGGCTTTGTGAGTGAGAGCACCAAAGCAACAACACACGGGCATGTCGACTTGAGTCATTGGTGGGATTCACTTACTGGGTCAGATGTATTGGAAAACGCTCGCCAGGGCATACTCGTAGTCTGGATTAGAAGGTGCATTCTAACAATGAAGTTCGTGGGTTGGGGAGGGGGGGGGGGGG
>JAASGV010001354.1:0-10916 GCA_023334355.1 Globisporangium abappressorium | reverse complement strand
TTGATAAATGTGAAGTGCGCACTCCCTTCAACCATGTAGTGAACAAGTGTTTTCAGCGTAAAACGTGAAAGCGGAGCTGCATGAGAGCACGATAACTTGTAAAAAACAGTCAATAAAATCGATTGGCATTTTGCACGATGGATTGTGTTGGAAACGGCCCTCACGGTTGATGGCGGTAGGTTTGCTCCTATTGGATAAATTTTCATACTTACTTTCCAACGTGATATAACCACTATTGCATTGACCTGATTAAACGGCTATATAAAATCATGTCGCAAAACTTATACAAAACGTATATCCCGTCGTTCACAGCATCCACAGTGTCCACCGCCTCACAAAAAACACGCCACACACGGCAGCAGGAGTCCACCGCTTCATTCTCATCAAAAAGTGAGTTTGACTGGCGTTTGACTCTGACAATCTCAAAACAAAACAAAAATTAACTCAACATAGCACAGACTGCCTCGACTGCGGGCCAGGGTTTCGAATAAAACTGGAAGTCGGAAGGGACTGATTCTGTGTTATCTCCGGAATGTTCTGTTCTTCTGCGCAGCTGGCTCTGTCAACGTCGAGCACGCTTTTTTAAACCCACACAAACACCATTTCGAAAGCTTGTAGGCGAGAGAAGGTGAGCTTTGCTGCACGCATGCGCTTTGCAAAGCCAACTCACTTGGACCCACGCAGCAGCAGCCAACAAAAGAACCCTCAGTGATGATTGATCCCGCGTCTCCAACAGCACCGCTCGATGCGCTGCTCCTTCCAGGGCACCATGGCCTCGACGTCTTCGCGGCGTTAGCAAGAGCCGCGAGTCTGTGCCACGAGATGCACGAGAGCAAGAGCCTCTGCAGTCACGTGTTAGAGCGTCTGCTGTTCCTGCGTAACAAGCTACAGCTGCAGCACACGAGAAGCAACACCAGCACCATCAAACACGCGAGAGCCGTCGCGCAGTTCCCAAATACAATTGGCCTCGTTTTCTGCTTTCTAAACAAGTACGCACAGCTGAGCTTCTTGCAGCGAGTCACCACGAGCCGAGCGTTAAGAGAGGAAGTGCGGAGCCTTCATTCGGAGATCGACAAACTATTCAACGACGCAGGTCTCTCCGGCACTCCTGAGATGACCAAGTGGAAGCAGCTTGAAATATCGGACATCCGTGCTCAGCAGACACAACTGGAAGACTTCGTGCAGAATCATAACGATCACGCGAGTGATCTCACTGGACGTTCACTGGAGGAAGCGCTCGCTGAGATCAAGGTTGAAATCGACAGCGAGCCGAACCCTGGAAGCGTCACCGCTCTGCAGAAGCGAGTGCTTGATGGCATCGTCGGAGACACTAAGATCCCAAATATCCCCATCTGGTTTATTTGCCGCAGTGGCATCGACGTCGGAGAACAGATCGGCATGGGGTCTTTCGGGACAGTGAACCAAGGCAAGTGGGGCAGTAAAGTGACGAACGTGTGCGTGAAGATGCTGCTCGTGGACGATGCACTGGAGGCACAGTCTTTCGAGTATGAGTTAGCACTCTGCTCCCAGATGTCACACCCTTTTGTGCTCAAGACATTCGGCGGATGTCATTTGGGCAAGCCATTGTTCTCCGTGGTCGAGCTCGCGAAGCAGGGCAACTTTATGGATTTTTTGCATCGTGAGAAGACAAACATGCGGTCGTTCTGGAAGCTCTTCTATCAAGCAGCCCTCGGACTCTCCTATCTCCACTCCAAGAGAATCGTCCATTCTGATATCAAGTGCAGCAATCTGTTGGTCGGTGACGATGGAACTGCGAAAATCTGCGACTTCAGGTTCAGCCATGATGCCCGCGTGTCAAATTTCGCCCAAGCCATCGTCGAGCAACCGAGCTCCGTACGTTGGAGAGCACCCGAGTGTTTGTTCCGACAAGGCGCCGACGCGAATACGACTTTCAAGTCTGATGTGTACTCGCTGGGGATGAGCATCATTGAGGCAAGGAGTGGTGTTGTTCCGTGGGGTGCGAAATCTGAAAGTGCGATTCTCGATGAAGTAGCCACTGGAGCCAGCTATCCTCGTCCGGATGAATTCTTCACCAATGCAGAGTGGGGGATTGTTCAAGCTCTGACCAAGTTCGATCCGAACGACCGTGTTACCCTGAAAGAGGTGATCAAGATGCTGGAGCAGCTGGCAGAAGCAGAAGAGCTGGCAACTGCCAACGAGCTACAATCCGTGACTTGTGGTGAGTGTGGTGACGCGTTTCCGCTATCTGGCAACTTTTGTGGGTCATGTGGCGCCGATAAACCGTCCAAGCAGCAACTGTCGGCATCCGCAGCGTCCAGTCTTCCGCATTCGCAACTCGATCATGGTGCGAAGATGGCCGATACAACTGCTGATGGTGCGTATGGTGACGAGCGCTCTAACTCTCGAAACCGCATTATTGGACAAGACAGTAACAATCCGGAGGCGTTGGTTCCAGATAACCCTGCCCAACAGTCCAGCCGAATCAAGCTACTCGAGAAGCTGCTCAGCATTATGAGATATCTGGGGTACGAAAAGCCAAGTGGAAGGTTTTGCAGCAGCTGCGGAGACCTGAATCCAAGCGAGAGTGTCTTTTGCTGTGAGTGCGGAAACGACATTGAAGTCGTCCGGGGAAAAAAGCTGTAGTCAAATCTCTTTATTCTGATTCATCCGTTCCAGTAGTGTTAGGATTTATTTCGAAAGAAGCCAATTTCCTCGATGAAGAGTGATCGGGGTAGTACTTGCAGCTATCGCTTTGTTGTTCCTCTAAATGAGCGAAAGTCGGGCTTCGCAGTAATGTATGGTAATTTTCATACGAAAGCATCGCATCCGAAGCCTTTGATGTTATCTCTTGGGCTCATAATAGGGGAATACGTATCTCACTGCGATGTCTGGTCAGAGTAGAATGACTCACAGTCTGTAAGTTCACAAACTTCATATATGTGCTGGACTTCGTAAGAGGAACAAATTCTGGTTGCACGAAGCTTGCAAACGACTCCAGTTCAGTTTATCAAATCCAATTCGAATTAGCTATCACGGGATGAGTGCTACTGTGAACCCCGAGCGAATAGAAATTCTCGTAAACACCATAAATTACTTGTAGCATGAGCGTGAAGCAACAGGTGCTTTTTTTCAGTAATTTCAAATACTGACCTCTGCTCTATCTCCAGCAGTTCATCAAACTCAACGCCAATGTCCACATGTATTTACCGGGTCTTCCTCAAATGTACTCTGTAGATTAAAAGCCACACACTTGGAGTCAAAACAGCTAAAAAGTCTTCTGCGAAACTGGTTTGATATTTCCTTTGCAGCCAATCGATACTTAAGATTTTTAGTAACCGAAGAGAAGGATACGTCTCTGCTTCACACCTACCTCATATCTGAGTGACTCTCATCTGGCGTCGTCAAATTTGAAGCATCAAATATCCTAAAGAGAATGCGGCAGTTCTCCATCGGATCATAATCAAAGTCAGAGACAACCAGTTCATCTCATTGGGTTCTAATCGAATCAATATTAGGATAATGTCCCAAATTTGCGAGGAATCAAGGAACAAAATGAACTTGCATCAAGATGCAAGTTCGAGATGACAAGGACCACGCATGACTGCGCGACTCTTCAGTCCAGTGCCTGCACTGGAATGAATCGCTTGCAACCCGGCCAAGACAAGCTCATTGTCGTATTTGCCTCGCTTCGACTGGACCAGACTGCCTTCGCGCTCGCTGTTGCAAGTTTGGCATTGCGTCGCCCCTGTGTAACATTTGTCGCGTTCCCTGAAATATCGCGCTAATCGTCCAGTATGTTGGCGGCGTAAGTGGTGGATGTGCTGCGCGTGCCGGAGATGATGGAGATGAACGTTGCCGAAGCGATGAACAGGCTAAGTTGTCTCTGTGGCGAAATGAAAGAGAGTGGCCGTTTGTGCAGACAGGTGAAAGACCGTCTGCATTTTTATGCACTCGACCGGACGCTATCCTCCATGACAGAACCAGCGGCATACGCGGACGCAATTAGGGCCGCCGTCGCATGCTTCAGAAAGTACGAGCCAAAAGATTTGCTACATCGAATCGCTGCGAGTCAAAGTGCACAGAGCGGACTTCGCGTCATCCACCAGAAAATCGACAAACTCTTTGAAGATTTGCAGCTCGTCAATGTACCAGAGATGACGACATGGAGAGACAGCTGGGACGGCGACGTCCACAAGCAAACGGAGCAGTTCCTCAACAACCTAACGAACTATCAGCTCTCCGGTGACGCCAGTTCCCTCGAAGAAGCGGTTACAGTGCTCAAGTACGAACTCGAGAGAAAGCGAGATGAGAACTCGGACGAGCACATCATGGTCATCGAAACAGCGCTCGCGATTCGGGGACTGCCAAGTGTCCCCGATCTTCCATCCTACTTCATTCTTCGAGATGACGTGGACCTTCAAACCGAGCCGTTTGGCGATGGATCCATCGGAGTAATGTACGAAGGAAAGCTGAGACCCCAGAAGCAACGTGTCGCAGTCAAGCGATTTCTTCTTGATAGCGACTCAGTGCAAGCGGATTTCCTACGAGAGACGCGCATCGCGCACACGAGTGACCACCCGAACATCCTCAATTTCTACGGTGCCTGCCACGTCGGCAACCCAGTCTTCACGGTGTGCGAGTACGCGGACCAGGGCAACTTCTTGGCGTACTTCACGAATCCAGCGCATCGGAGCAACTTTTGGCAGCTCTTCCTCGAAGCAGCTCAGGGTCTGCACTACCTCCACCAACACAGGGTTGTCCATGGATGTATCCGATGCAGCAATATCCTGGTTGACTCTGATGGGAAAGCGAAGATCAGCGACGCCGGTTACAACAACATCCGACAGATGTCCGTCGGCAGGAGTCTGAAAGGCGGAATCAACTCGACACGATGGATGGCTCCAGAGTGCTTGCTGGAGCAAGGCTGCAATTCCAAACCAAGTTTTGCGTCGGACATCTATTCCCTCGGGATGACGATGATCGAAGCGAAGACTGGCGAACATCCGTGGCCAAACCAAGAAACCGATGAGAACGTCATTGATCTCCTCGCTGAAAACGCTGTGTACGAGCGCCCGCAGCAGCATTTCACGGAGAAGGAGTGGGAACTTGTGACCGCAATGTGTCAATATGATCGTGCAGCACGAATCCCGTTGGAAGATGCGATTGTGAGTCTAATTCACCTTGCGAACACTCGCTACTACTGCCAAAACCCGAGCTGCCGACTACCAGGCCCAGATGTGACCAGGTTTTGCGGGGAATGTGGTTGTGCTCTTGTTGTGGGTGTGCCTCCCGAGACTCAAATGGACAGATTGACAGCAGATCTTGCAGGTGTGCAAGTTTCGGAATAAGATTCTTGCTTGTACTAACGTCAAATTCGCAACTGAATAGCAATGAAATCAAAGTGAAAAGAAATACAATCACATGCTAAAAACTTGATATTTTCCATTGTATGAACAACCTTTTCACTCGACCAATGAACACAACTATAAGTCACTATCATAACAAAGTGTGTGCTTCAAAAATTTAAATTATGCTCGGAGCATCACTGCATGAGCTGATTTGATCACTCAAGTAAGTGTAACTTTCTCACATTCTTTGATCTGGAATGTCCAGATATGATGCAGTATCTGTACGGGCGGCCAAACGGCCGAACTGGTGGTAATGGTGCGCTTAGATGAACGTGGACGTTTTGAGGACGATTACTGCCAATACTGGTCATTTGTGCGGCGAGCTCGGTGGAACAGACTCTAAAGTCATTAATTTGACACAATTTGGAGCAGTTGCATCTAACCAGCATAAGACAGCAGTTTGTGAGTGAATGCGAGTACCTTTGGCTCCGAGTTGCGCTACATGAACCCGTGGAGGTGCTCCCGGAGCTTCAGTAAAAATGCGAATTTCGCGGCAGCAGCTACGTGCCAGAGTACGACGTATTTTGAACGAGAAACTCACGACACATGATGGCGTGGGCAAGATCAAGATACACAAATAGTGTCAAATAGTTTGTTCTGAAAGATAGAGTCCACTACACTGTACTGCATCTGGGCGAGTGTTTTGTCAGTGGCACCTCTGACTCTGTTCACAGAAGGAGGACGCACACGAGGTCATCATGCCCTTGTTTGTGAAAAAAATTATACCTACGTGGAGCGATCTTTGTCAAAAGATATCGAGCTCTAGTCGCAACTAGACCACCAGCACGTTACCAAGCTCTACAATGGCCTCCACGTGACTTTCTTTCTGTCTAACGAGTGAAATAATGCGGCAGATGGAAACTTTGTCGCACATTTCCGCAGTTTAAATTACAGGAACCACGCAGCAGCTCTTTTACGAGGTTTCAGTGATTTTGCACCACCTACGCAGGTATAAGAAAATTCACAGCGAATTCTTTGGTACCAATTTGCTAGTGGAATTCTGAATGGGCCTCGCGAATATCTCTACTTCGCCATCCAATATCAGTCAGTGAGTCTCGCAGTAATGTAAACAACCGATACTTACCAATGAAAAGCAGTAAAGAGGTAGACTGGCTAGAGATCGTCGGTGAGCAGGATAATCGTGTGTGTACGCGCTTGGAATATATGGATACATCATTGATTTTGTAACAGGCTGCTGTTCGTGTACCACTTACCTTTGCAGTTGACGTATGTCAAGTTACATTTGAAGCGAGCTGATGCTCATGTGGTAGGAAGAACAACGTCGAGATCTTTAATAGGTTGTAATACAGCAATTCTCACTCCCGACTCGACTGCCTCTTGGATAAGCGTTGAGAGCTCTAGGCAGGCAGTAATTATTTTTCCAAACTCAGATACAGCGAATGATTTTAAATCAGGTTCAGGTGCTTGAAACATCACGAAAAACGGCAAGTTAGCAGCGAGACGACGGATTTAGTACTTCCCGATGTTCCCAAACGAAACGCGTACTTTAGCTGGGCTGCAGTCCTCCCAGACTTCAAAGCTCGAGTCTCCGTCACTACGCACCAACACTGGGGATTCACGATTTCAGGGACGGAGTAAGAGTTATTATGGGCAAACAATGACACATTGAAGAACTGAATCACTATTCTTGCGTCTTTCTTCACTGTTTGTGAGCCACAAACCTCGACGAAGGCCATCTAAATTGTGAACAAACCTGACACATTGATTAGAATTAGACTTCTTTGAGTATGACCTACGCTTCGAGTGTCGAATACGAGGACGAAGTGGCGCTGCACAACTACCAAATACGATGAGCAAGATAAATTCGAATGTCAATTTGACTTGACGGAATGAGAGATGAACGGAGTGTAAATACGTGGCTCATGTAACCTAACTCGAGAGCTGAGCGACCGATTTTCGCTAAATACAACAGCAATATCTCTGAAACAATGATGCCAGCCGCCTAGATATTCCAAGCAGGTGATGACGGAGTGAAAACCGGGTTGATTTTTTGCAACTGCTACCTCATTGGAAATGTATTTAGTAAAAGCCGTTGATTCTGCGGTTCACGCCGCAGGATATTTCTTCATCGTGTGCTTTTTCTAGAAGGAGAGATGGTGCGCACAGTATGGTGTGAAATAGGGTTGTGACTCACGGTCGTAGCGTAGACACAGTCAAAGACAGTATCCCAAAAATTTGTGAATCGATAGAGTGAACGTCAGAGTGCCAGATCAGTCACAATTTGTACTCTTGTTTGCCTGGATTTAGGTTCAACAACACAAGTAGTGTTTGTCCAAAAATGTACGACCTTCAAAACCACGAAATAATCTAGGTTCTGATCCGCGCTTTGATCCGTTCCACATACAGTCGTTACGAGAAAACCCGGAGCTTTTCCTATACCTCAGCTAAGATGAGCACCGCATTCACCGCAGAATTTGTTTCCAGCTGGGTTTTGCATGAAACAGTTTGGGCACTGAATGCGCTCGCTCTTGAGTTCCACAAGTTCCAGAGTCTCTTGGGCTTCCTGCTCTTCCTCAGATAGTTCTTGGAGCAATTCGATCGCCGCTTCCAACGTAATTCGATTATTTGGCTTGAACTCTGTCATCGCTTGCACGAGACTCCATTCCTCGTCGGTGAAGGTGTCTTTAGGGCGAGGATAACCCTCCTCAGTGGCAAGTTGGGTAATGATGTCATCATCGCTCATTTCGCCCCATGGAAGGCCGCCGATCTTCGCCTCGATGATACTCATTGCCAATGCGTACATGTCAGACTTGAGCGACGGTTTAGCGCCATCCCCTTGCTCCAGCAAACACTCGGGCGCCTTCCAGCGAGTTGAACTGGGCAGCTCTTTGACGGAAATGCCAACGGAAAGGGTTCGCAGTTCGCTAAATCCAAAATCGGAAAGCTTCGCAGTCCCGTCATCACTGACCAAAAGATTGGCGCACTTGATTTCCGAGTGAACGATTCCTTGTCCGTGCAGGTACGCCAGTCCTTGCGCTGCTTGCAGGAAAAGTCGCCACATTTTGCTCTTGTTGTTAGCGCAATGCAAGTAGCTGGTGAAGTTGCTGTTCATTGCATACTCCGACACGAAGAAGAACGGTTTGCCGACGTGGCACCCGCCGTGAAACTTGATCACATGTGGGTGTGACAGCTCACACCAGCCATTGGCTGCCTCCAGGAACAACTTACGCGTCTGGGGTCCATCCACCAACAGTTGCTTGACGCAAACCTCCTTGGTTCCCCACTTGCTCTTGTGCACAACTCCGAAGGAACCCTGCCCGATTTGTCCGCGAGCACGACGTCGTCGCGACGAATGAACCATTCAGGGATCTCTGGGAGTACCGCAACTTCAGCTTGGTCCGCTACAGCATTGAACACGTTCTTCAGCAGGTCTCTAATGTCGTTCACATTCTTGTTCTTCTCAATCTCAAACTTGATTTCCATCAGCGCTTCTTCAAGGTCGCTTTCGGTGAGACCAGTCAAGAGGTTGCTCCGATTGCGCGCGTGGTCATCCAAGCTGCTGCGCAGCGTAGCAATGTCTGCTTCTTTGTTCTCCTTCTACTCGCTCATGAGAGAGGAGTTGGAGAGACCTGCAGCTCTGAAGACTTCGTCAATCACTTCGTGGATCCGCTCCACCTCTTCTCGGATCAGCCGGTTCGCCGCGATCCGCTACAGCAGCTTCTTCTCAGAAACCTTCTTGAGGAAGACGATGACGACGCGGATCGTGTTGGCGAACTGCGCCGAATGCTTCAACTGCTCCGTGGTGTTGGTTTGGTCGATGGATTCCTGTTGCAGTGCATCCCTAAGGAAAAAGAGACGATCTAGCAGACGCTGACAGAAACCAGCACTCTCGCGAGTATCAGCGCAAAGGCTTGCCGCTTTTCCCAGTGCTTCCTTGACGTTGAGCTCCATCATACCAGGCAGCAGAAGCGCATCAATTGGCTGCGGCGAGACGTTCATTGTAGCTTGCGTTGGTAGAAGCGAACTGAGAGCGCGCGTGTCAGCAGAGTCCGCGCTTGGACGCGTCAGGTTGGAGGTTCGTTGCGGACGGACAAGGAGAGTTAAAATGACCCTGTTTTGAAGAGACCAGGGCTGAGTCGTGGGTAGGAGTGAAGAGAACGTGTGGGAAGACAAGGGTGGCAGGCGGCCGCACGTTTCTGGAGGGATCTGGAAACAGTTGGAAATGTGCCGAGATCGTTCCCTCGCTCTCAGCTGCGAAGAGTTGCACCACCTGTGACGCACCTCGTCTGTTCGAGCCTGAGTCAAGCGGTTTGGATTCATACAAATAAATCGCTAGTGGATGGAGTGGGGAGAACCTTGTCCTGGACTGTGCCAGGTACTGTACCCGTATACATGAACTCGGCGGGCTTGAATAAACGCAAATATGCTCGTGCGTATGCCAATGTAATACTTTCGAAACGAGAGGAAGACCCCATGTCGAACCATTGTTGAAAGTCTCAGTGCACTGATTTTCACTCTTGCAAACATTCCAATAATGGATGACTTCACTGATTAAAGCCATCCATGTTCGCTGGTTTGCGTCCTTCAATGGATGATGTCTGGAGATTGACCGATCTCCTCTTGGTGGGAGCCCCTGATTTCCACTGGGAACTCAGGAGCAAGGGCAGATGAGGGTGTACAGAAAGAAAGCGAAGACGCATGTGGAAGATTCCGAAAAAAACGTAGAGAACTGCGTTTTTGATCTTGGAGTTGGAGTCGTGATGTTTGCATCTTCAGACGGCAATAATGGCGCGTTTATCATGGAGAGTGTACAGTGTATAATCAAGGCAAACTCTGAATAAACGTTGACAACAAGAACTGTG
The DNA here is from genome assembly GCA_023334355.1 of Globisporangium abappressorium. Lineage (NCBI taxonomy): Eukaryota > Oomycota > Peronosporomycetes > Pythiales > Pythiaceae > Globisporangium > Globisporangium abappressorium. The sequence goes on along the minus strand of JAASGV010001354.1, from coordinate 703 downwards.
CCGAAGGAGAGAGAGAGCGTGTGAGTAGGCGAGGGCCAGTTTCCAGATCTCTCTGAAGGGATTTCTGGAAACAATGCCGAGTTCTTTCCCTGCAAAGATGCGGCGCGCGTCAGACGCGGCGTCTGCGTTCAAATGATTCTAACCACTGAGCATCCAGTGGCTACATCTCCCTTTCCAAAAATGATCTGAAAGTTGTTTATGTTCCTGAGCGCTGGGTAGTTGTTTGGGTGGCTGCTGCGCATGCCGCGCATTGCTTTCATTTGCCAAAACTCGGTCCCAAAGCACAATCAACCCAGAAGAGAACGATGCGGCAGCCTCAGAGCGGTACGAAGAACGACAACGACCACTCTCTTCCCCCCACACAAGACATGCAGGGAAGATACAAGAGGTATAAGGATAGCACGGCGGGGAAGCATAATCCAACTGCGATATCCAATGTGCGCACGCTCAACGACTTTCTCGTGCCGGGGATGCTCAACCTCTCCATCGCGCATGTGCTCTTGCTGCTGAGAGAGCACTGCTACACGATGCAGGAGAGCCAGGTGCTGACGCAGACAATTCTCAACCGCTTGCTGTTTCTTCGGTCCGAGGTGGAGAGCAAACCGATCGGCACGCGGATACAGAGCGATCTGATCTTGAAGTATGGTGAGCTGGTGGGAAAAGTGCTTCAGGTGTTGAAGAAGTACTCGATCAAGACGCTTGT
>JAASGV010001353.1:0-10928 GCA_023334355.1 Globisporangium abappressorium | reverse complement strand
GAAAAAGTGAAGGGTTCCCTCCGCAAGGGAGGATCCAGAAATTGGTTGAAGCCGCATTTCAGTGAGTCAATTCCACGGTAATCTTTAGTAAAAGGCGAAAGATTAGTTCGAGATGAAATTAACTCTGCGGGATGCTTCTTTCGAGCTGAAGAGGCTGCACATACTAGTTTGTGAAGCGACCACACGGAGTTCTGCAGAAGTTTGACAACGAATGACAGATTCCAGCACGAATTGGTTGAAATGGCAAATGAGAACTCCAACGTATCCCGCTTTCATGTACTTTGAAGTATTTTAATACTTATTAAGATAGTACTATTTATTACAAATGCCAATAGAGGTTGTGTGAGTTGATGACTTCCTTGCCCTTTGCTTGCGATCAGCTCTTGAGTCACGTCGTCAACAAGACCCGAGCTTCTGCAAATGGGATCACGACTGATTTCTGCACTTTTGCTTTTGTCTTCGCAATTTTCACCATCTTCTTGAGCAGCACTTCGCGTTTCTTGGCAAGCTTAGCCATCTGTGAGTCGACTTGGGCCAACTCACCGGACAGCAGCTCAATTTCCATGTCCACCTCTTGTCCTTTGTTCGCCATCAACTTGGAAATTGCCATATAGATCTGAACATCTTCTTCGGGAAGAGCCAATTTTCAGCGTACTGATTCCATCCATCGAGACAGCCATTGAGGTGCAGTTGCTGCTCGAGCACGTCCAAGTGACCAAGCCACTGTCCGTAAACCGTGCGTGTCATGGCGGTTGCACCAATAGTAGCATATGCTGAAGATGATGATGATGCCCTCGTCGGTAGCTGAACGACGTGACTGGATCTTGGCGCCTCGAGTCGTCTATCGTAAATCCGCCGTCGCCGCCACCACTTGCCACGTTCTCTTGTGCTGGTGCCTCTGAGAAGTGAAATGGATCAAAAGTATCTGGCTTTGCAGCACCAGTTACTTATCTGGTAATGGTGGACTTGGGGAGGCGATCACCTGGTGGCTTCCCAACGTCTTCTGTTAGATCGACCGAATACAGCTGCGCTCAGCCTTCAGTTGCTGCTGCTCTTGGCCACATACAGCATCCCATCAGCCTTCTGCACCTTGGATCTCGTTTGCATATTTGCCCCTTGTGACCCGGAACTGCGCTTATGTCCTTCCAAAGTGGATCCGATCCTGATCTGCGAGCGCGTACTCCTGTCGCGGAACGAGAGATTCTCTGTTAATCTTCGTGCCGTTTGTGCTCTGCAAGTCATAAAGCACCGCTCGTTGCTGTCTTAGCGCGCTCCCAGATTCTTCATTATCTTCTACTGCTACTATACCTGCTGAATCAGCCGAGACGGAACTCGGCGTGGACATCAGTGACAAGTTCGTGTCGCGTCACGGATAGAAGGATACAATTGTTCATGCTCGACAACCTGAACATCATGAAGATGAAGGTGTTGAAGATGTGCGCAGCTAATAGACCGAGTCAAGCCTCAAGGGCACCCGAGAGTCCGTTGGAGTCAGTCCAGTCTAGGTCCGCCCCAATTCGACTGACTGCCTGACTCACTGGTCGGATTAACAGGAGCTGGATGGATGGATGGATGGATGGACTGAAGTCGAAATTGGCGAGTGTATCTGGAAAGACGACATGACGTCTTCATTTCGATTGGCGTGTATTGAGAGAGAGAGAGAGGAAGAAAGAGAGAGGCGTCTGAGAGCAGGCAGACTAAGGGCATTTCGACTCTATGGCCAGGGCTTCGGCAACGGCAATGGGAGGCGAAGGCTCGAAAGGATGGATGGCGATTCGGATAGCAAAATACAGGCCATTGATGCGGATGACTCGCTTCTCTCTTCCAAACAAACAGAGAAACAACTAAAGTCCAATCACAACATTTTCACTCGGTATTGAGCTGTCGACCTATTCAGGTGCCTGGAATGGCCAGTTCTGTGAACAAGACTCGTCACTTGAACTCGCGTGATAACGGGCGCTGGCTTTCCGACAGAAGCCCAGTTTCTGAGCCGGCGCTCTTTGATGCACGAACGCATGAGAATAGAGTAGGAATAGAAGAGGAGGTGCTGGTGGTAAAGCTACGAAGAATAGGAACTGGTGATATCTAATGTGCCATTCATTGCTCTATTGAGCGCCTTGCTTGTGAAAAATCGTTCATGCACAGCATGCGTGTTGCTCACTTGCAACAAGTGAGGCAGCAAAGATCGACCAGCTCAACAAGTCAAAGTCAACGAAGCCAAGCAGAAACAGTTAGGGATCAAGCAAATTCGTCGAATCTTTGATAATCTTATCCGTCATAGGTCGACAAATCGCACAAAGTAACCATGGCTGTCACTCAAGTCGACGGTAAGTGACGCCACAGCTACAGTAGTCATCTGAATAGATATGCACTACTCACACCATTCATCAGAGCGCCGCGTTGGGGAGAATTTTGTGGATACACATTTCGATCAACAAACATAGGGGCTCAGTTCACTCTCTACTAGCAAGTTGAGCCGCGCTGCACAAATACTACCAGTATCAACTGAGCTGGCTTCGTTTTCGTCGTCATTGGCAAAGCAACAATGCAGCAATAGTACGTGAATTGTTTGCTCGTGCACTTAAATAAAAGTTTACTGTATTTTGGTAGAGAGAGCTGTTGAAACGACTGGAAGTCAATCGTTGCTGTCGACTTAGCGTGGAATAGAGTGTTTGTCGTCATGACGTTGAGGTTGAGCCCATCCCCTTTGCCTTTTCTCCCGCTTTTTTGCGGTGGAGGAATACTGTTATCCAGATATGTCCGGTTTCTCCGCATTATACGGCAAAAGTATACCTTCAGCTGCAATCATGATACAATACAAAGCTATTTTATATGTGTAAAAATGTGTGAATTCGATATTAAATATCACAGAGAAATGCTCGATTCGTATACTTTTGCCTAGTTTTATCCGGCTGCTCCGTCTTTTTTGCTCCATTAGCTAAGCACGCTTTTGACTGAGTTGTGAGTTGTGGGCTTGTGCCTGGAGCTTTCCGTTGAAAAGCTCCCGGATTGCGCTTCAGCCTCAAGCCGGGCCACAACCGCTTTCGCCACGTCCCGCAGACTCCGCTCGATCGCGCCAGGAACCCCACGCCCGCTCTTCCCCCAGGACCAGTAGCGTACGTACATCTGCAAGAGCTCTCTCTCTCCATTCTCTTCATTACCCCCTCCCCCCCAGCTCCCTCGCTCCCCCGAAACCACCATTCGCCTCACACGATGGACGCCGTAAGCATGTCGTCGTGGCTGCGCGCCGAGATCGCCCCGCTCGCCGATACGTTGCAGCCTGCACTGCCGGACGCCAGCACCCCGCTCTGCGAGTACTTGCGCGACGGCCGCGCGCTCTGCTTACTCACGTCCGCGCTCACCACCCCTGCTGCGAAGGAGGGCGACGAGAATCAGCTGCAGGACGACGCTGCTGCTGTGAACGCGCTGCCGAAGAACCTGCAGCGCTCGCTGCACCAGGTGACGACGTTTCACGCGCTCGAGCGCATCCAGTACTTCATCAAGTGGTGCCGCGGAGAAGCGGCGCTCGACGCGTACCTCGTGTTCTCGTCTGTGCAGCTGCTCGACGAGCAGAACGAGAAGATCGTGTGCACTTGCCTCAACGCGCTGCGCAACAAGTACCGCCCGCACCTGAACAGCAAGGCCAGCGGACTCTGGGTCAAACGATCTGCGCACCAGCTGCTCGCGACGGCTACACCAAAGCCTGCCGAAGTGAAGAAGGAGGAGATCACCAACCAGAGCAGCAATGACGAAAGCGCTCAGCAGGAGAGCGCTCCTACTACGACTTCGCCTCAGTCGACCTTGAGCAGCAGACTCAACGCGTTCCTGAGCAAGTTTCCGTCGGAAACCAACGTCCTCACTGCTTCCCCTGTTGCTGTTGCTGTTACGACTCCTTTCTCTGCTGAGCCGGTTGAGGACGACGAAGACGACGAGGACAACAACGAGGAAGAAGTCGTGGAAACGTACAGAGACGACGACGATGCTGACAACGAAGCGACCAGCGAGGTGCAGCAGGTTGGCGAACCTATCGCAAGCGGCTTCTCGCCGCGCTCGTCAATCGGCTCGAGTGTGAGCTTCAGCTTCACGTCCGAACGCAACCATGAGTCGTTCTCCGAAGAGCAGTCGTTCAGCTCTGTAGTCTCGTCGCCACCAACATCGCCAAAGGCGGCCGCGTCACGCCTGCGCATCCCATCGATCTTCGAGAAGCAGGGTGAGAGCAGCAGTACTCCGGCTGTGGTGGCTGCTACCCCTGACCGCATCAGCGCAACATCCGCCACGAAAGAGGAGGCGTCGACGCCGCGACAAGTGTCAAAGCTCAACATCCCTGCTGCGTTTGCGCGCCACTCGTCGTCCACGAGCGTGACTTCGCACGTGTCTGAGGCCGTTGAGACGACCACTACGGTCGCTGAAGCTGTGTCTGCTGCTACCACGACGACTGTGGAAACGACTGTCGAAGTGACGGAGGCGTCTACGCCAAAGCCTGTCTCGAAGCTCAACATCCCAGCCGCGTTTGCGCGCAGCACTTCGACGTCGAGCAGCTCGAGTGAGAAGACTCTTATTGCCAAGTCCGAAGCGTCCTCTGCCAGTCCTTCGACTCCGATCGCGAAGAAGCCATCGCGATTGAAAATCCCGTCTGCGTTTGCCTCGGGATCGCCTTCGCCTGCCGCGACGGTCGAAGTTGCGCACGTGACCGCCGAGTCCCGCTCGCCGCTCGCTGGGTTCATCAAGTCTCCTTCGGCCACTGAGTCGACGACTTCTCCTTCCGGCAGCCCGAGCACGTCGTCGAGCTCCAGCGCGAAGGCTTCGTCGAAGCTCGCGGCGTTCTTGAGCACCGTGGAAGTCGTGAATGCATTCGTGGCGGAGTCAGCAAAGGAAGAAACTGTGACTGCGCCTACTGTTGAAGACGACAAGCAAGAGCGCTTCTCGGACGACGAGTCGGACTCGGATGAGTCGGTCGACGCGGACACGGAAGAAGTTACGTTTGACGAGCCAGTTGTCGAGGTTGGCAGCCTGCGATTCTCGCTCTCGCACGAAAACGCGATCGGCCTGCCTTCGGACGACCTCACCCCACACGATGATGGCGAGCCAGCTACGAACGAAGGAGCTGAGCGAGAGTCGTTCATTTCTGACAAGGGCGAGCACGTGGAGGCGCACAACATTGACCACCACGACCACGGCGACAGCGAGCAGCCGTTCTTCGTGGTGGAGGAGGTGTCGCTCTCCAAGCCCGCGACGAGCACCAAGCTGTACGCGTTCCTCAACGCCGTGGACAGCACGGAGGCGCACCGCTTCTCGCACACGTCGTCCAACGGCGAGGACAAGACCGTCGAGCGAGCCGGCTCGGTCCGCTCGGTCACCTCTGGCCACCGAAAGTCGGTCGAGGAGACCACGACCTCCGAGGTCCACTCAGAGCGCTCACCTAGCAACTCGGTGTCCTCAGTCGCGCAGACGGCTTCCTCGGAAGTGATTCTCGAGAAGGAGCGTCTCTCGGGCGAGAATCTGGCGCTGCAGCAGAAGCTGAAGGCGGCGGAAAGCCGCCTCTCAATGAAGAACAACGAGTTTGTCTCGCTCCAGACGGAGCTTGCGACGCTGAAGAAGCAACTTGCGGCGGCGGGTAACGGACACTTCAGCCCGAAGCCGAAGAGCGCCGCGTTTGAAGCCCAAGTGGCGGAGCTCAAGGCGGCGCACCTGAAGACGATCAAGACCGCACAGGCGTCCCGCGAGCAGTTTGCGCGCGAGAAGAAGCTCCTGGAGGTGCAGATCAAGTCCCTCAAGCTGCAGAACAAGAGCCTCTCGACCGCGTTCGAGGCTCGTATCAAGCAGACCCAGGCGGCGCACATCAAGACGATCAAGACTGCGCAGGCGTCCCGTGAATTATACATGAGCCAGACGAAGCGTCTCGAAGCGCAGCTCAAGTCCGTCTCGCAGACGCAGAACACGCAGCCGACTCGCGTTGAAGTGTGTCCAGTCGCAAAGGCTACCAGCTCTGTCGCTGTCGCAGCTTTGGAGTCCCGTATCAAGGAAGCCAAGGCTTCGCACCTCAAGACGATCAAGGCTGCCCAGGCGTCCCGTGAACTGCTTTTGAGCGAAACAAAGCGTCTTGAAGCGCAACTGAACGGTGGCGTGCAGTCGGGTGCCAAGCCTTCCAGCGCGGCCGCCGCTTTCGAGGCTCGCATCAAGGAAGCCCAGGCGGCGCACCTCAAGACGATCAAGGTCGCCCAGGCGTCTCGCGAGCTGTACATAAACGAGAAGAAGCTGCTCGAGGCGCAACTCGAGTTCTCCTCGCCAGAGAACTACTCGCAGGACCACGGCTCCCGAATCGCTGAGCTGATGGTGCAGAACGAAGAGCTCCAGCACCAGCTGCAGCTCGCGAAGGACAGCGAGCAGGCTGCGCGCTACTCGGCTCAGATGGCGTTCGCCGCAATAGACGAAGTGCAAGAGCGCCTTCGATCAGAGCAGGTGCAGCGGGTTAAGTAGAGAGGTTGGAAGGTTGGTTATCCAGTAGAGAGACACCTGGACAGCAAGCTAGAGATTTTGAGGAGATAGCAGCATCAAGGATGAATGAATATGAATTGGTCTTTGTACTTTGTTTTGCTTGCTCTTTGTTGATTGATAATGAATGGTGGACATCTGCGAGGAAGAGATTTATAGAAATTGTATTGAAACAGGATGAGCTCTGGAGTGAGCGCTCTTCTTGTTCTAAATGGAGTCGGTCTGGTACCCTGCGAGGCTTCGTCGCAGAATGAGCGCGCCGACGAAGCCGACGACAATGAAGAGGCAGACGACGGCGGCGAAGAGCCCGAGCAGGTTCAAAGTGTTGCGCAGGTACGCGTCTACGTCCGCCTCGGACCATTCCGGGCACTTGCCGCACGCAGCGATCTGTTGTTGTCATCGCCATACAACGTTCGCAAATCACGAAGAGCTCATTAGAACCAATTTTAGCCCCAATGTCAACGTTCCAACATGTCAACGTACATCGTTGGCGTCAAAGCCCTGGTCTTCTTTCGCGTTAAGTACCGCCATGCCCTGCTGGCACTCGATTGAATTGCTGCTGCTGCTGCTGTTGTTGCTCGGACACGAGACCCAGTAACCATCGCTCGCCTTCATGACGCCGTCGCACGGCAGGATCTCTTCGGGCACCATAGAGCAGTTGGAGCACCCGGGCAGGTCGATGTCGCACGCCAGCGACGAGTTCTCGCTCGCGTGTTGCTCGTACGTCTTGGCGAGCTTGCCCGAGAACGTGAACCCGCCCACCGCGCACACCACGAGCGCCACCAGGCACGCGCCGATGCCCAGGATGTACTGCATACAGTTCACAAGATAAAAACAAAAGTGAGCTTCTTCATAGGGACACTTTGATGCATGAGCAATAAAGTTTTATCGCCACGTACGATGAGAAGCAGCGTGCGGCTCTTGGAGCGCGCGCCGATCACGCCGAGGATCGAGAGTGCGACGATGAACGTGCCGACCGTGATAAATATGAGTGCTGGTGCCAAATAACAAACAGATATGTGAGCGTTTGTCAATGAGATTAGCTCAGGCAGACCAAATCCTGATACAACAAATCAGTCTTACCGATCCATTCTTGCCCCGCGGTCATCTCTTCCCGCGACTTGACGGTCAGTCCGCACGCAAAGATGCCTAGAACGAACAGTGAAATACTATCAATCAAAAGTATTCTATCACAAGCTTCAGTGAAAGAGAGATCGTAATAACACCTACCGGCTCCGAGCACGATGAAGATAAAGTTGATGACCGTGAGCATGTTCTTCATGACGATCGGCACGGTGACGATGCGGATGACGCAGTAGAGCGACGCGAGCACGACCGCGATGCACGCGAAGCCGATGGCACCAAGCCGCACGAACTTATGTTCCAGGTACGTCACCGTGCTCTCGTACGTGCTGCAGCAAGGCTTGTCGCGCAGGTACGCGAGCACGTCGCTGCTCCAGTGGTGCTTGAGCCACGACTCGAGCGTGTCCTAGATGGTTCATAGAGTACGATGATGCACTTGTGAGCCTCATGTAAGCAATAGCACACGTTAACGAGCCTTGGATACCTGGAAGCAGAACGCTGCATAGCTCGCCACAAAGAGGCACATGACGAGGAAGAAGTTGAGGAAGAAGTAGAGCATCAGCATGCCGCTCTTCTCGCGACCGGCGCCGACAAAGCCGAGCACGGAGAGCACCACGACGATGCTGCAGTGGCAACATACATAAAACATAGCGTCACAATCAGCAACATTTTAGCTACAACACGGTAGTGACAGTTATGCGCAATGACGTACCCGCCGAGCGATGCGAGCGCCGCGGCGCTCGCCTGCAGATGCGCGGAGAGCGCCACATTGAGTCCGAGCGCGAGCAGCGCCGCGCCGCCAGCGAACGACAGCGCGCAGAGGAAGCGCAGGAACTTGCGGGACGGACGCATGGGAGCAGAATAGACACGCGCAGACGCAGCGAGAGGCACGCGCGCTTCTACGTAGGCGACTGAATTAATGCGCGGGAGTGGCGGATGCGATCGTCGTCGAAACCGCTCGTCCTGCTTGAAGAGCAATTATAGTGTGGCTGCTGGTGGTGGTTTCTTGCGGAGCAATCAAAAGGCTTCTACCAATCACAAGCGTTGAATATATTTATTAGCCAATCATACACGGTTATTTGAAGAAGATCCTGATACCTGAGATGCATGATGGGTGCACTTTTGTACTGTATGCCGCAAAATATTTGCCTGTTCTTCACAGTTGTGTAGCTGTCAAAATATTTACACTTTATCTACCTTCGATGGCTGCATGTTCCCAGCTCGCTTGCCAGGTCAGACCTTGGGCTTCCACACCTGGAAAATCAGCTCCCGCATGCATCTATCGCGCACAAGAAACACTTTAGATGAGCCACAACACATTCTGCCATATCGACGCAACAGAGATTGATGTGAAAGCAGCAAACGCACCGTGCTGCTGCGTCGTCCCGAGAGAGGAAAATTGCGTTGGTGCACACCAAGGGGCAGAATCTCTCGTCCTCGAGCAAACCCGAGGCGTGACTGTAACAGTGATGCCCCTGGAGCTCCATCACCACCGATCCTTGTATGCCCTTTGCCGCTTCTACTGTTTTCTGTGCAGTGATGAGTAGGAGAAGGGTGACTCCTATGTGAGCAACCACATTTGAAATCTTCATTAGGTACACACACAAAACCCACCTGAATGTACTGTTGCCCTCCATCATCGGCGAACAGAGCCTTGGCTTGGTCAGCACTGAGCTTCATCTGGCAGGTTCGGATAAGCTTCGTGCCCTGGCTGGCTTCAGATTTCTTGGAAACCATCGAGACGACGAAGTCCAGCATGAGCTGTTGGTTCGGCTGTTCAAGCAAACAAGCAAGCAGGTGAGCAAGCTAGGCAGTATGCGTTTACATCAATATCCACTCAGCCACCACACACAAGACGTACCAGGATGAAGCAAACCACAATGGCGGGCTCGTCCTCTTTGCTCGCACAAACCCCACTCGACAGCGGCACCACCAGCTGCGAGAGATTAACGCTGAAGGCAATCGACTCTGCTGTTGTTGGTGGTAATTTCCAGAGAGAAACGGACCCGTTCTCGCGATTTTGCAGTGCGGACTCGAGTGGAGAAGCGTCTGGTTGCATGGGGAGCGGCTTCCAAGCGCCGTGGTCTGGATTGAAATTGTAGATCTGCGTAAATTTTCAACATCATTTCAACAGTCAGTGTGAGCATCTCATGCCCAACAAACCATGCATTCTACTCAGGCACCAGCCAGCGTACCTCGCTCCACTTGTTGTTCCAGACGGAGAACTTGGCTTGGTCGAATTGCTGCTGGAGTGAAAAGTAGGTGATGGGAAGCAGCCAAAGCGCATGTTCTTTGACGTCTCGATGATCGGCTCTGTTGCCCATTACAAGAACCGATCAGATGAGCTTATGCTTCACAGCAAGTTTTGATATTGTTTGATGAGAGTATGAGTAGATACCTGTGGCGCTGTACAAGTACACGTCGACATCCACGCAGTCCCGGGTGCGAAATTGCTGCACCGCGCAGATGACCGTGCACTGCTTGCAGTTTCTCAGGAAGAGACTGGCTTGGCAGGGACCCACGAGGATGCGGCAGTTCACGCACTCGTCAATCTGCACGGACGTGCAGTTGTCCAGCAGGAAGATGTCGCAGTCGCGGCAGTCCTCGACGATGAACTGCTGGCCGTTGATGCTTCCCGGTAGCTTCACCAAGACAGAGGGCTCTTTGACGTTGGAGAACATGAAGTCCTCGCGCTTGAGGCTCGGATCCTTCCCGAACGTCAGCGGCTTCTTCGGCGGCGCGCTGGGCGGCGACGACACGGGCAGCTTCACAGGTCTCGTGTGGCAGATGTTCCCCATTCTTCTTCTCTTGAGCGGATGACACTTTTCCTGTGTCTCCATTGCCAAAATGCACTAAAACACAAAGGTTTTCTGATGTTTCGCATATCTCGTCGAAGTCGATTGTTGACTTGCTAAAACCGCTATATAATGTTTGAAAGGTTTATGATCGCCTGGACCCATTTAAAAAAACTCCAGTCCAGAATGGGGAAAACTTCAGTCCAGAACGGCAAAAACTCAAATCAACCAACCCCAAGGTATTTTGGCTCGCGTTTGGAGATTACGTCGAACGTAACCGGTAACTTTTTGACGTAATCCCCAAGCCCAAGGTAGTTTGGCTCGGGCTTGGTTGATTTGAGTTTTAATAAAAATTTCCGTTCTGGAGTGGGTGGAAAATGACACCGGCGCGGATTTAATGCGCAATTCGTATTTTTTCAAAAATCACGCCACGTCTATCGAGCCGTGGAATGATACGACGCACAAACGGACATGCATGCACATTAGAGAAGTGCTCTACCATCATACACACACAGGATCTCTGCCTTTAGACTCACACGCGTACAAGATTGCTATTTG
>JAASGV010001352.1:0-10929 GCA_023334355.1 Globisporangium abappressorium | reverse complement strand
GCACAAACGAACGAGCAGGCTTTTCCGATACAGATCAATACATAACGCGAGACGCAATAGGTACGTACACGTACAAGAAGGAGGACGCTTGCGCTTGTTCTTGTTGGTGTTGCGCCTGTTGCCGCTGGTTGGATCGGCAAGTGCCGTTCGCGCACGTGTTCACTTGCTCGTTTAAGTTGAAAAGCACGAGCGGAAGAAAAGGCGAAAAAGCCGAAATGGCGCTCGTTGTGGAGAACTGCTGACAGCCACTACGCGCGCCTCCCTCTCCTTCCTCCTCTTTCGGTCACCAGCCACAGCCACAGACAGATCAAGCGACAGCGATTAGCGCACGCACCTTGACTTAGCAGCTCATTCCTGGTCTGCTCGACAAAGCAGCGAGGCGGGCGAAAATGGGCTCCAGTTTCGGGCATACATTTCGCCTGTTGTTCTTGCCAACGACGACGACCATCGGTCGGTCGGAACTTCTGCGCGCTAGCATTCTCCCCCCTTCCCACACACAAGCCACAAGCCCAAGCCAGCAAACACACAAGCAAACGCAACAGCCTCCAGTACCAATCTTCTAAACGCAGTGTCTGGACCAACCTACAACGTCAAATCCAAAAGGTCTCAATGTGAAAAAAATAGAGCATTGTCCCAGCAATGGGCTTATAGACACTGTGTGCAGCTGGTACTCCAAACACCTTCCCCTCTGTGTGGCGCTTTTTTTGTTTTCCCAACTTCTCGCTCCTCGATACAAAACGGAACACAACAAGCTCATGCTCGAATGGAAGGAAAGAAACGCAACCCTAGCATCTCGACTCCCCCCTAAACGCTGTGGACCACTTGTTTCTCCCTCCTCGCATACAAAAAGCAAGTGAGAGGGCCGCAGACCACCCAGCCAACAACCAACCACCAAACAACAAAACTGCCAAAAAAAACAAAGCTTGAGCATTATGCCTCCTCCCTGTCGCTCCTTCCCTCAATGTGCCCTATCAAGCCTTTGTGTCCTGCACGCACAATTGACTTGTCGAGCGATTTCGCGCCATCATGGCTTGAGGCGTCATTTCCCCCTCTCTCTCTTTACGCAACCATTGCAAACTCGACATGGCGAGCAGTACATTCACCCAGCAATTTGGTTTGTGGATTCCCCACTCAACCTCCGCTTTTTTTTCTCAAAAGAGTTGTACCTCAGTTTCTTTGATTTTGAATGATACGGCAGCTTTGCTTACTGACCGAAAAGAATGGTGGCACTTGCGCGGATGAGTAAAGAGCGAAAAATGGTGTCACATTTAAACTCATTATATATACTTTTTAAAGAGAATTGTACGGATTGAAGGTGGCAAGAAGGTAGCGCAAACTGTTGTGTCGGTACATTTTCAAAGCCTCTCATAATAAAAAAAAAGGGTATGCGGTCTTATGGGTTTTATGGTGTTCAAATGCGACGCTCTCTCCTGAATGTGGAAAATGGACAATGCTCGCTGCTTGTGAAACAGCACACAGTCGACATTACGACTCGATCTGTAACTGAGCGATCGGATCCGAGGTTTTGCGACCAATCAGGTCGTCTACCTAGCCCGCATGATTTTCTTCCGCCAATCAGATGCAAGAGGATCTTGATCGAACGGTCAGCTCTCGAAACGGAACACATGGGCTCTGAGCATACAAACTTCCATACAAAAAAGGTGCAGCTGAGGGGTTCTGTTCGGTCGGCCGCCGGCAACCACTATGGGCGTAACACCGTGCGCTTTTGTTCTGCCTGTCCTTGGCCCTTTCTGCCTTTGGCTGGGCCTCTGTTCTTTGGGCCATCCGGACTGACCTGAAACAGAGCCGAACGGGAGGGCCAGGCTCGCGATGATGTTACCAAAAAAGAATTGGTGGCTCGCTTGGTGAGCGGAACAGAGCAGAACGCCAGTGTTTAACATCAGCCTTGTTGTTTTGCTGTTGTTTTGTATTGCCAGGGAGTGGCGCTATTTATGATGGGGTTGTTGCGTTTGATGATGGTCAAACGTGTGAGCTTGTTGGCCAAAGACAACAAGTCAAACAAGCAAACAAACAAAAAACAAGTCCGACCGAGGGACGGCGGGATTGTTTCGTAGCCAACAACAAGCCTCGCAGAAAAGAAAAGCAAGCAGTTGGTCGTGTTGCGCGCTATAGAAGGAGGTCGAGCGAAGTGGTGGCCACCACCATGGTCGAATCCGACAAGCAAGCAGTCGGGTTCTAAATAGTGTGGTCACATTATGTTTAACGCACTTGTAATATGTAGTGTGGTGCACATTATATTTGGTTGCCTTCTTCTCGGTTGCCTTCTCAAACTAACAAACAAAACAAAACAAAACACGAAAATGGACGACGTGATGGCGAGCAAAGCGGCGCTTGCGCTGGCGACCGCGAGCGAGGAGGAGGACGACGCCGCGAGCGTGGAGGACGTCATGAGCACGCAGGAGAGCGCGAAGGGTGAAGATGACGAGGATGACGACGTGGACGTGGACGACGACGAAGAGGATGAAATGGAGATGACCGAGGAGGACGACGACGAGGAGCTCGAGTTGACCGAAGAAGAGCTGCTCGACGACGACGTCAAGAGCGCCACCACGGGGAAGAAGAGAAAAGCGAGTACTGGTGGTGGTGGTGGTGGTGCTCTAGCGCCTGGTGCAGACGCAGCAGCGGGTGGTGCTAATGGTAAGCGCGTGAAGAAGAAAGTGCGCATCTCGGATATCTCGACCGTGCACGGCGGCGGCGAGGGTAGCTACGACGACGACGACGACGACGAGTACGACGAAGAGCGCGAGAGCACGGCAGAGGAGGACGAAGAGGACGACGAAGACGAAGATGACGACGACGAGGACGAAGAGCGCAAGAAGAAGCTGGAGGAAGAGGCGCAGGCGCTCAACAAGATCGAGCTCTCGGACAGCGCGTCGATGCTGCGCATGATCCAGAGTCTGCCCGAGCAGGAGGCGCGGCGCCACGAGCAGTTCCGCCGCGCGCACTTTGAACGCGGCGCGATCAAGCGCGTACGTGTATGTGCTTGTATGCTTGGCTTCTATGTAGCGGATGATACTGACAATGACTCTCTGTATGCGTGTTCCTACTGTATAGTGCATGACCAAGGTGATCCAGGAGTGCTCGGCGGCGGACAAGAAAGTGCCGAGCGTGAACAACGTCATGGCGATCGTCATGGCCGGCATGACCAAAGTGTTCGCCGGCGAGATCACAGCCGAAGGTGCGCCATGTGTAACAGTCTTTCTGTTGAGCGATACTAGCCGGGGAAACTAATTCGTTGAGTGGTCTGATGATGTGCGGCTGGTGTTCATTTGTTTTTTCGTTGTGTAGCTCGTCGGATAATGGAAAAGAACGGCGAGACGGGGCCGATCCGACCGCGCCACTTGCGAGAAGCGCACCGCAAGTACTACACGCGCCGCCCGCTGGCGCGCGGCCGCAACCTGCGACGGCTCTTCCGATAGACAAGTTGAGCATTTGCCGAATGGGACGTCATTCATTCACTGCTGCTAACCCCCATGCACGTTCACCACCAAAGCAACAACAACACGCTCCTATTCTATTACCATATTATAAAATCTATCGTCATGTGTGGGCAACAGCATCAACAGCATCTTCGTCGTCGTTCCCATCGCTCTCGGTGTCGTCGTCGTTGTCGTTGGCGTTATTGCGGCGCCGCAGCAGCGTATCGGTCTCGCCATCGTCTCCGGGCGACGCGTAGTACGTCCCGTAGTTCATGTTGCGCTGCGAACCCGGCGCAAAGAGCATGTCGTCGCGGCTCGAGCGCCGCTGTCCGGGCGAAGTGCCGGTCGTCGACGACGCAGACGGCGGGGGAGCTGGCGGATTTGGATCGGAGTACGAGTAGTCGTCCTCGTCGATCATCGACAGCAAGTACTGGTCTTTCAGCAGCAGGTTGATCTCCGGGAACGATGGACGCAGGTCCGGATTCGTGTCCCAGCACGCGCGCATGAGCCGCGCGAGCCCCGGTGGACAGTTGATCGGGATCACCGGTCGCAGTCCATTCACCACCGCTGTCATCTAATGAAATGAAGGTCACACAGCAACAACAAGGATGAATCAGTCAGATGCCACAAAATCGAGGTTCGGCAAAAACAAGAACAAAAACGTACCAGTTGGAACGGGTTCATGCCCTGGTCGCCGTACGGTTTGCTGCGTGACCACGTCGAGTAGAGCAAGATGCCGAACGAGTACACGTCGCCTTTGGTCGAGCACTGAATGCCGCCCATCGTGGCCATTTCAGGAGCCATGTAGCTCGGCGTTCCAACCTATTGGTTCCACAAAGATCCACAGGTTAGCTTCATATTCAGCACACAACCACAAAGCAAAGGCAAACAAAATGGTACCTCGGCGGTCATGGACGTCATGTCCGGGTCGATGAGCCGCGAGAGCCCAAAGTCGCAAATGTTGACATCGTTCGTCTCCGATATGAGCACGTTCGCGGGCTTGAGGTCGCGGTGCACGACGCTGCGGCTATGTAGGAAGCCCATGCCGCTCACGATCTGGTTGATGATCTTGAGGAAGAAGTTCTGCTCGAGCGGGCCTTTCATCGACGGGTTCTCGATCAGGTTGTTGAGAGAGTTGGGGCAAAAGTCCGTCACGATGTACAGCACGCGGTTGTAGTAGCTCACGCCGTAGAATCGCACGACATTTGGGTGATGCAGGCGACTCAGAATGCCCACCTCGCGCCGGAAGAAGCTCTGAAAGTACTCTTGACCTGTCACGGGGCTGTACAGACGCTTGACCGCGACCACGGAGCTTCCGCCGCCGCTGTGGAAGAGACTGCGGAACACTTGGCCCGAGGTGCCATTGCCCACTTCGCACTGCAGCGTGAGCGACTCGAACGGGATGAGCCAGTCGCGCGAGTCGTTCGACACAAAGTGCTCGAGGTCCGACATACCCGAGATCTCCATGTACTCGGAACGCGAGAACGCGCTACTCCCGCCTCCGCGGTTGAAGAATGCGCCACCCGCACCTCCACCGCCGTACTGACGCGGCTGGCGCGCGAGTTGCCGCATCGTGCACATGCACAAGCCCAGCGTCGAGAGCGCGATGCTTCCCAGCACAGCGACCATCACGAACGGGAAATCGTAGATCTCGCAGCCTTTGCCGCTGTAGCGCACGTCGCAATTGCAAATGACCTGGCTGTCCGATAGCTCACACTTGCCGTGGCCGTTGCACGGGATCTCGGACTCCAGAAAACCCGGACAGAGCTCACAACTTGGACCAATGTACCCTTCTGAACACGTCGTGCACGGCGCCTTGCCTTCGAGTTTCCAGCCGTCGTTGCAAATGCACTCGCCCGTGCCGTTGAGTCCGCTCGAGCACTTGCCGTGACCGCAATCCTGCGGACACTCAACGCAGTCTTCGCCGAAAAAGCCCTCTTCGCAGTCAAAGCAGTCGGTCGCGGGGCTCCAGCCACGATGGCAGTTGCAAAAGCCCGTGCCGTGGAGCCCGTCGTCGCAGCGTCCGTGGCCGCACTTGCGGCACAAGACGCACGTGTCGCTAAAGTAGCCGCTCATGCACCCGACGCAGTTGTTCGAGTCCGACCAACCGACATCGCAGATGCACCGCCCGTCGCCGTCTTTGCCGCCATTGCAGTGGCCGTGCGGCGCGCAAATCGGGCACGAAAGGCAGTGGGCACCAAAGTGCTGCGGCGCGCACTGGCACGACATGGTTGTCGGGTTGAAGTCCCAGCCTTCGTCGCAGAGCGAGCACCTGCTGTCGGGCGTGTAGCCTTCGTCGCAGATGCACGTGCCGTCGCCCGCCACTGTCTCGTTGCAGCGTCCGTGGCTGTTGCACGAGCGGCACTGCGTGCACGTCTTGCCGTAGAAGCCGGGCTCGCACTCCAAGCACCTCGAGTCCGGATCAAAGCCCTCGGGACACACGCATGCACCGTCGCCCTGCAGCCCGTGGTTGCATTTGCCGCCGTCGCACGCTCGGCAGGGCATGCAGGACTCGCCGTAGAAACTGTCCATGCAGTCCATGCAGTTCTTCGCCAAGTCAAAGCCGACGGCGCACGAGCACCGGCCGCTGCCCGTGAGTCCGTCCTCGCAGTTGCCGTGCGGGAAGTTGCAGTCGGGACATTTCTGACACTTGTCGCCAAAGTAGTTAGGCAGACACGTCGCGCAGCGCGTCGTGGGATCAAAACCTTCGGTGCAGATGCATTTGCCCGAGCCGCTCTCGCCCGAGTCGCAGCGACCGTCGTTCAGACATGGATCGCACTGCTTCGTGCACCCGGCGCCGAAGAACGACCCCGAACAGTCCCGGCAGTCGGGACCAGCGTACCCAGGTCTAGTACATTCAAACGACAATAACAACAACGACCGTATTCAATCAATATGACTGATTCCACACGAATAACAGGTAGGATACGAGCACCACACAGTCACCGTACAGGCAGGTGCAGGATCGCGGCGCGAGGTCGTTGCTCGCACATTCGCACTCGCCATTGCCAAAGCACGTCGTCAGGTCGCTCTCGTTCCAACCTGGGCAGGCTATACGAACAATACATTCGTTTGAGTCAAAGATATGGTAGGATGATACCACGCACCACACGCTCGCATCAATTGCACAAACCTGCTTTCTCTTCGGCTTCAATGTAGAGGTTGATCTCCGCGTACCCAGCGTATGAGATGCCGCCCATCGAACACACGGGGAACTCGTCGTGCGGCCCTTTCCACGCGATCTCAATCGCCACGGGGAGTGTGTTGCCCGTGACGACGTCCGCGATCGAGTGACGGCCGTTCACGCCGATGATGCCGTTGCCAAAAGGCGGTAGGATGTTGTACATGTCGTCGCAGTGCGGGTAGTCGGCGGACACGTACGCGTCGGACGGGAACACGGGCCCGTTCAGCAGCTCCGCGTTGTTTATCCGTAGGCTCTTCACAAAGCCTTTGCCGCCCGACTCGAGTGCCCAGTCGATCTGCTTCACTGACGCAGTCACCTCCGCCTATACAGTAGCAACAACAGCAGCAATGTCAACAATAGTGTAATTACCAAGCGAGCATCATAGAACCAAGCAACCACCACGGGACTTACGCGGCAAAGCGTCTGCAGCTTGAGGTCGAGATCCGCAAACGTAACGGGCTCCAGCGCCGCAAACTCGCACGTGCCATTGGCCCATTCTCGGCAGCGCGCAATCACCTGCACCTGCTGCACGAGCGCGTCGCAGAGCTGCATACACCAGCAGCTGAGCACCACCAGCGACAGCAGCCACAACCGCGGAGGTCGTCGCTTGCGCTTGTCGCTGCTCGTCCACACTACTGCACGCGGCTCCATCACAGGCTCTCGCAGTCGGATCTAGCGGGCGACCGGGACGACGCGGACGAGTGGCCGGTAGTAGCGGCGGGCAATCCACACAAAGAGGCCGAGGGAGATAGATCGAGAGAGAGAGAGAGAGAGATGAAGAGATGGAGCTTCCTTGGCCCTGCTTTCCTCCGCCGCTTGCTCTTGTCTTCTTGCCCCGCGCTAAATGGGCATTTCACATAGAAGCCCAAGCGAGAGAAAAAAAGAGCGAAGATCGAGAAACTATCAAACAGCCTGAAGCTGAGCCCTCCCTGAACAGTGGCCCCTTGTTGGGAAAGCGAGTTTGTATAGCAAGTGCAACTGGATTTAAGGCAAAAAAACCTGCTAAACAGCATACTCGCACCACCCACATATCCAGGCAGAAAAAAATAACACAAAACCTCGAACAAAAACGTGACGAACAATGGCTGCCACTTTTGGTATCAAAGGTACAGTTACTCCTCTCAATAATGGACACTAGTCAAAAATTTGTACCTTTCAAAAAAATTCATCGAATTAAACAGTAATCATTTTTACAATCACTCCTGAGCCGAAATGATTTAAAAAAATGGCGCGTGCAGTAAGCGGCTGCACAATCACTACCAGCTGCAACATAGCAAAAAACGCAAGGAAGGCACGTATACATGCCGAAGAAGACGACACGCGTTCGATTGACGAACCAGCAGAAGCAGGTGCTGCGCGAGCACCATCGCGCGCACCCAGAGAAGTCGCTGAGAGTGGTGCGCCAATGAGCTCACTCAGCGTTCAAATTACAGCATTCGCCCGCTCGTTTTGACGTTCAATTGATCTTGAACAGCCCAACTCCAACGGCTGCTGCTAACCCAGCAGCAAAGACTAACAGACAAGTTACGTGCCCTCGCTTGGAGTCTGAGCTAGTGTGGTGAATCGACATGTGTGAGCGAATGCAGCTTCCATTCGTCAACGAGGCGACGATTCGCACGAAAGTGACAAAGATTCGCAGCGAATTCATGGAGGACCCCGCATCTTCCTCAAGCACCGCGCTCAAAGCACTCAAGGAGCTGACATTCTCGAATGGGTGGCTGGAGAAGTTCAAGTTTCGCCACGGACTCAAGTCGAGATGCCATCACAGCGACGCGGCATCCGCCATACTCGAAGTCGTCGAGAGAGGTCGCGCTAATCTGCAGACCATAACAAGCGGCTACGAAAAGAGAAACATATCCAACATGGATGAATCTGCCTACTTTTACTGCATGGTGCGTGCTAAGCCTGTCTCGAAGAAGCGCTTTCCTGGGCGAAAGAGCTCAAAGAAGTGCCCCACTGTAGTGCTCGCAAGTAACGCGGACGGCTCCACCAAGATCCCGCTCCTTTTTGTCGGTACCGCTCGCCAGCCGCGCTCCTTCAAGGGCAAGACAGGAGAGAATTTGGGTCTCAACTATGCCAACGCAGCAAAGGGGTCGATGACCACCGGAATCTTCCAGCACTGGATCGGATCCTTCAATGAGATAATGCAAGGCGAGAACCGCCATGTTCTCCTACTGTTGGACAACGCATCTTCCCACTGAGTCGAGAAGCAGCTTTCCAACGTTCGAGTGCACATGCTGCCACCCAATACCACCGCACTCCTCCAACCGCAAGGCGCCGGAATTATCAGATCTTTCAAAGCTCAGATCAACAGACTCAAGAACCGTTGCTATGTCGACAGACTTGACGAGCTCTTGATACTTTCTGCGAGGGTGGAGAAAGAGAGCATTGAGCAAAGCGAAGAGGCTTTGTTCCCTGTCGACATTCCCGTTGCCATGCGGTGGACGCGGCAAGCGTGAGAGACAGTCACGAGCACCACAATAACCAACTGTTGGCGACACACAGGGATTCTTGATGAAGACTTGTACGGGCTTGTTGAAAGCATGGAGAAGCTTCGCGTCGGCTCTCCTTCTCTAAGGCAACTACTGGTGTGAGCACAGCATTCGTACTCTTGTAAACGCAATGCCACGTAGTCATAGTGATACCGCAGCGCTTTCAGTCTGACACTCATTTCTCACCTTCATGGGCGAACAACGCGTGGATAGTGGACAGTACTGGAGGGGTCTTAACTGCGCGGACTGCCAATTTCTTGAGAGACTGCGAACTGGCAGAATTACATCTCGACCGACGAACAAACACTCAGTGGACGTTCAAGATCCCGGCACCCCAAGTTCGGTGGACCCACAAACGTCTACAGACCCTAAAGACGTGGTTGGTCAGCATCGTCGTGTGCTCGCCGCAGTTCGTGATCGGAACGAAGATGCACCTATCCTCAGCGCTCTCCTTGTGGAACGAAGTTGCACTCAGTGCCCAGTACGAGTGGCGAACAAACGGACTTGGTTATGTCATCAGATTTCCAGCAGGAGGGACCAATCCGGGCACGTTTATAGACATCAAACGGGATCCAAATGGCATTACGTGGACAATCGTTGGTAGTAGCACAGACGACGAGACGAAGGGGAATGTGCAACTCCTGCGAGTGGAGAGCAAGACACGCGGGCTCACTTTCCAGCCCCACCCGCTGAGCTCTCAGCTTCAGTGGGGGTGCCTGCCAGAACACACCCAAACCGGGTTCGTGAAGCAATGGACCGAGCGCGAACATCCATCCTCCGGCGTGCAAATGCTCGGAAGAGACTGGTCACAGTGCGGGATATGGGCGAAGCGGCGCGATGAGCGAGATGGCATTTTCACCAACAACAACTCACAGTGGCGGAGATCTGGGGTCACCGAGGCAGCCTTACAACCTACCAACTCTGGGTCATCTACCGAGCTAACACGCTACAACTGAACCTCTTTCATCCAGGGCGAGTCCACAGCGCTGACTGCCCCGTGGATGCAGGATGTGGGTACACGAAAGAAACGATAGCGCACATCCTCTGAGACTGTAACCGGGCGCAGGCAGTGTGGGCGCATTTCTGCCAACAATGGTTGGGGCAATCAATCGAGGAGCCGACAAGAACAACAGTTTGGAGAAAACTCCTACCCCATATTGCCGCTCGCAAGGCCCCTCCGACCTCTTCGGCGGTGTCCAGAGCCATCCACGACCAGTTTGGGTTTTACACACCCGATCACGCAGAGGCGCTAGACTTGACATGGTTCATCTTCTGCAGTATCATCCCGAGCGCCCTGTGGCAGTTGCGGAACGCCACGGCCCATGAAGGAGCAGCGATGTCGACGACAGAGTGCAAAACAAGAGTGTGGGCAGCGTGCATCCGACAAGCAAATGCAGTCAGTAATCAGTTCCTCAAGCGTGCGGATAGCCGAGTCAGAGGCATTTGCCTCCGACAATGCGTGACGGTTCTTCTCCACTCAATCCTGCATGGGGTAGTTCAGCCTTGGCGATTGTCACGCCTATACTTTGATGGCGGGGCCAGAGGGAACCCTGGGCCAGGCGGCAGCGGCTGGGCGCTAGTGACGAGACAACCGACTACTGGGGAATGGGAACTGGCCCTCTGTGGCTACAGGTACCATGGAACGACGTGAACAAACAACTTCTGCGAATACGCGGCGCTCCGCGAAGGACTCGCACATGCGTGGACCCACCTCCAGCACACGGACACATGCCTCCAAGTGTACGGTGACAGTAACATGATTGTCCAGTAGCAGAGAGGCTTCGCCACGGTGAAAAATCTTTCTTTGACTCCG
>JAASGV010001351.1:0-10947 GCA_023334355.1 Globisporangium abappressorium | reverse complement strand
AGAGCCCAGATTTGAATCTCATTGAGAATGTTTGGGGTGTTCTCGCTCGAAAAGTGTACTCCAACCGCCAATTTCTCTCGAAGGCATCTTTAAAGGACGCAATCGTGCGAGTATGGGCCAAAATCGACGTTGGCTACCTTCGAACGCTCTTTGACTCGATGCCGACACGTTTGGCTCAAGTTATCATCAAGAACGGCACTCCCAGTGGCTATTAAGTCGCCATGTCTAAAGTGCGTCTATAATTTGTCAACAAATAAACATTTGTTTTTTGAAATTTCAAAAAACTGAGATTGAATTTTCCAACAAAAAAGGCGGTAAATGCCTTCTTTTAGTTTCCATGATATCATACTTTAACACCACTTGCGAAATCGCACAGCTTCCATACGAGACCAGAGACGGAGGGGGTGCGTCTATAATTTATCAACGGACTGTATACTTCAACTGAAACTGAACTGAAACTGACCTGAATTCCCCGTTTGTCTGGAAAAGGTCACGCAGAGATACTCTTGGGGGTGCTTCCACTTCTCTCTGTCCTGCCAGTGCTCTCACCGGCGACCAGCAAATACAGTAGTGTTTGGTTCATGACCAAGAAACCATTTCTCGTTTTTGCGGAAATGCCCACTTTTGGAGTCCACAAATGAAATTTCAGGAAGCAACCTCTCACAGTCGAACAAACGTCTCCTTGGTGGGTTTTCACAGAATCGGCAATGGAAAATACATTGGAGCACCTGTCTGGCGTTAGCCGCAGACGCAAAATAACGTCATATGAGGCATGAACTAGTAGTAGTTTTATTTTCTGAGTTTAAAAATCATTTCTACGTTTTGTTCTTCATCTTCCAGAAATATTGACTGGTCCTCGTCGGTTTTCTTGACACTTATATCGAGAAGTCCTTTAGGACTTAGCAGGCTATGTAGATTTGCAGTCGGCAGCGCTCATTGTGCGATTTCCATTGAAGAACTCTCATCTCTCCATCAGAACTCAAACTCGCAGTATGGAGGTCCAAGAAGATGCAAATACCCCAAACCAGCTGGCGGTTGCCGCGATGGAAGAGCAGGCTCATGCGCCAATGCCAACTCTGCAGCAACAAACTCCAGGGCTGCGTGCCGAGTTCCAACGATTGCACATCCTCGGCGGCGCACTCGTGGTGGTTGGGGTTATCGCGTCGGTGATGCTCGTGCTTCACGGGAAGGGCGTGACCATCGAGACCTTTCCAGCTGGAAGTAAGAACGACAGCCAGATCAAGGAGCTGGCCGACTATTACAACTCCATCTCGGGAAGTATCGGCTCGTTCGTGATCAAGTCCGTCGATTTTTTCCTCGGACTCCTGGGGGCGGTTGCCTGCCTCTGTTTTGCGACCGACGTTACGCTCACCCACGGTAGTACAAGCAACTGGAAACTGCTGCCCGTGCTGGCAGCTGCTGCAATGGCGTACCTCTTCAGCAACGGCTTAAACTCGCTCAATGTCCAGATTCTTCCAGGCTGGCTTGAAAGGCAAATTAGCACAGAGGATCTTACCTTCGGAAAAAGCCTTCAAGACGACCAGCTGCTCTTTGCGAATGGCTCGCTGTCGACGCCGTGGAACCGCACGTTTGCGGAAAATACCAGCGGCAACCCAGTGCTCAACACTATCCTGCGCTCCAAGCTGCTTCATTAGGAGAGAGTAGGCGCGCAGTGCACTGGAATTGGCTATGACACGGCTGGTTCTCCCAGCACCGCTCCGGTCGTGGCATTCGGCTTTCTGTCCCAAACGTGGCAGTTGGAAACTCTCGCAAAAGCGTTGGAGCCGACCGGTTCGCTCAAGATCTCCATGAACAACAGAAGTCTTAGTGAGCCTCCAAGTGAATCAAGCCTCCCATTCCCAGTCAACACCGCAAGCATCCTCGTCCTGTTGGGAAACCTGTCGTCTCGGGTCTGAATCTGCAAAATGGCTCTGCGAATATATTTCCGGAAGCAAATGTCGAGTACAATTGCTTCAGCATCTCTGACAGAATCACGTACGATTCAGTGGCAATCGAACTCCCAGTCGCGAAACTGCAACTGAACAAATCTGGGGACGTTCAGGAGAAAGTAGGCGAGTTCAGTTCGATGCACATCGACGACTATTGTAGTCGCGAAGGATGCATGACCCCAACTATCGTCACCTTCAGCACAGAGCAACAAGAGATAAAGATCCAGCCGTGTGTGGAAGTCGCCAACATCTGCGTGAACGACGATGGAACTGAGGACTTCACGGTAGTCTTCAAGGCGTCTGGTTCACTCGACAACGTATGCCACCGCACTTCCAACAATTCAATGCTTGTCGTGAGCATTGGCAAGCGCATTGAAGGGGATATCTTGGACAAATCCGACGATTCAGATGGCAAGGGTACGATGCGATTCAAGAATTTGCGTACGGTGTACTCGATCACGATCGGCCGTCTGTCGTGGGAAACCAAAGACCTCGCCGTTGCTTTTGGTGCCGAATGCGATAACGAGGGTGGCTGCCAAGGTCTTCGGTTCAAGATGCAGCCTGACTTGGACACGAGCGACTACCTGGTTGTAGGCAACAACAGTTTGCCGTTGAAGGAGCTCAACCTTTATGATCCACTCTTTTTGTATGGCATCAAGTGGAAGATCCTCCTCTCGGGTGCCGATGGTATAGTTCAACAGGGTTACGACCTAATAAGTCCTCGCCGCTTATCAACTGTCACAGAGAACGGGACAACATTGAGAACTACCCCGAGTCCGAAATGCAACTCGTACGTGGATGACTACATCACCGCTGTCGAGAAAACCACCTGTACATGGAATAGAGTCTCCAACCGAGCTACACTGCTGCATTCTATTTTATCTTCCAGAACGCTGCGCTGCACAAGAGCCTCAACACGTCGGTGTCCAGCTCCTCGCCACAACTGGCGTTTGCAGGGAACGTGCAGCACATGAACATCCAAGTGTCGATTCCGAACACAAACGTGATCATCTCGCTTGTTGGCTGTTTCTTGCTCTTCTCCGTCAGCGTCGCGGTCGGGTGTCTTGCGAAGAGAAACAAGCGCCTGCTTGAAGAGCGCGCCAATGCGGAGGTCGTCACGGAAGCCATGATGAACAGCGCCAAGTACCCATCGTCGTTGCTCAAGATGACGCTCGCACAGGTTGTCGGTTCTCAGGAGAGTCTCCAGTTCCCGCTGCAGGATCTTCGCGTGCAAAGCGCGGTTCTCGATCACAAAGAAGACGCAACCAAACGTCCGTTTTACGTTGGCACCGAGATGTGAAAGTTGTCAACGTACCAGACTTTAAGCAAGTTGTCAGGAGTCGAAGGACTATCTGAAATATAATGAATAGCTCCGTGATAATCTCGTTTCGTGTCTAGTGCTCGTTGATGTTGCGGATCTTGAGCCCAACTTGCGTTGAGTAGCTTGGATGTCGCTGGAATTAGCCACTTAGTATTCTCAACAATCAGCATTTGTCCGCGAATGGTCAAAGGCAAGGGGCGGCTGTTACCGCACAATTCGTCCGCCGAACTTCATTTTGGAAACGCGACTCCTACTTTGACCCGCGCGCGCTCCGGTTCTCTCGATCTTACCAAATGGCACAACCACGATGCATGGCGAGACGACGCACGAACGGAAAAGAACCCTGCTTCTCGTCAGCGAGGTCAACCGACGTACAGATATCTGGCGTCATCTGAGGTTAGAGTCCATATTAGCTGGCGTGAGTACAGGGTGAAGCAAGACCGTCAAACCCTATGGCAATCGCACTGCAACGAGCTAGCAGAGTCACCCATTTTAATATTTCACGCCACGCACCTACCCTCGAAGTCACATCATCATCTTCCTTGGTACCTCGTATTTCTAGTTGATCTTGGTGTGTTGGCGCTCTGCCGCAATCGCTCGCGCTTTTGCAACGTAGCGCGGTCTCCAAAGCTCCAGGAAGTTGGCAGCCGCTGCTCCTAAAGTGTACGAGTGGGTCGGTCGGGTCTTCTGTTCCTTTGTCAGGGCTCTTAGCTTGAAAAACTCGTTTGTGGTCGTGTTGGTCGCCACCAGGTAGCAGTGAAACACGAAGAAGCAGAACAACGCCGAGCCTAGCCGTCATGACAGTGGGTATGAGCTTTGCTTAAACAAACCCAATCATCGTATTGTTGTGCCACAAGTAATTTTGCTCTTACCCATGACGGAGCACATGAGGAAGAGCACCGTGATGACCGCCTCAGCGTGGATGAGGTACTGGATTACGACTCGTGTATCGCTTTCGATTACGATGTTGGTCGACTCATGAACAAACTCCTCGCCGATCAGCTCAGCGTACTCGTTGTAGAGGATGAAGAAGAGCACGTAGGAGCCATACGCGCACAGCAGCACGTTCACCTACGAGTCAGCAAAGCGGGTCAGCAAGAGTCTGATATGGATAGCAGAACTTTTGGATAGAAATACACGCGATCTCACAAGCAGGAAGCGGAAGAATGTGAAGTAGTTCCCTTCTCCAATGCATGTGTTCAGCCACACGCAATCTGTGAGGAAGTCACAAACACACACAAGATTGTAATGTGTGAGCTATTCCGAGTAGTTTGGAAAGAATGGACTAGAAAAGCAGACTTGAAGGTACACACGATGGTCGAAGCGCGGAACGCACACATTGCACACGGAGCAATGCTTGGAGCGCGCCAGTCTGGGCAATACGAATCACTGGCGTCAGTTGCGGATCCCATTCGAATGCATGAGGACGTCTGTTGCACAATACTGGACGTACTTGATCGTATTGCACGTGGTGCACTCGCGGTCTGGGAAATAGAGCACGTTGTCGTAGGCGTAGTTGTCAAAGTACTTGAGCGTCTCTGTGGCCAGTCAAAGCGAGAAAGTATGTGAAGCGCATATTATACCGACAATGGGCGTGCGCTTTCGCCATATTATCCACATACTTGGATTGAGCACGCCCGGCGGTGCTGTTGACGCCGAGATGAAAGAAAACAGGGCTGCCATCACCACCACAAAGCTCAGATAGCTGGCATGCACGCATACTGAGGTAAGAGCCTACAAGATCGCTATGTAAAGTGCAAGATCGTCCTGTGCATCAGTCAACGTACATGTGGATTTGTCCGAGCGACTCGTTCGGAAGATGCGGCAGTCCAAACGCCAGAAACGCGCCGTATCCGCCCACGACCATCAGCAGATAGAACACCTACGAGCCATCGACGAGTGTAAGAGTATAAAGCACATTCAGATTGAACTACAGGCAGGCGTATTGCATTGGTAGAAGCAGAAGAACGCACCTGTACGACTGGATTTGGCTCCTGCGTCACGAAATGGAGCGCATTGCGCACGCATTGCGGTGCAATCTCACTGAACGCCGCCCGCGTACGATCCATAAATCCACTGTAAGACAGAGAAGAACATACGCGGCGCGCGTGTTAGAGTGAGCTGTGAGCATAGACAGCAGCAGCTTGAAGTGCGTGGTGACGCATTAGCGCTTACCAACTCCTCTCGTTGGTAATTCTTGGTGATCTGGAAAGACGAGTATGATTGAAGTCACTAGAACGGGTTTTGTTTATTAGTGACATCAAGCAAGCATAATTCTTTCGTGGAATTAACAGCCCAATTTTTGAGCTCACCTACTCCTTATCAGCAGAATTACTGGGCTCAAATCACTTTTCTATTTGAAAAACACAGGCAAATATAATTAGGGCTAGGCCTTCACATAGAACCTCAAAACCTTGCATCAAATTAGCAAATTGCGGTACTAATTCTGACGTAACTCGTAATCTCTCGCCCTTTTTCTGATCGCGGGTAGGTGAAAACTAGTGGACTCCCAGCCGTTTGCAGTAATATTTACTCCATAAAGCTATACCCTTACT
Organism: Globisporangium abappressorium; assembly: GCA_023334355.1. Taxonomy (NCBI): domain Eukaryota; phylum Oomycota; class Peronosporomycetes; order Pythiales; family Pythiaceae; genus Globisporangium; species Globisporangium abappressorium. The sequence goes on along the minus strand of JAASGV010001351.1, from coordinate 5,122 downwards.
AAAACAGCTACGTTAGTTAAATATAATTCAAGGTATTTGCTCATTGTCGCATCTTGTATAAATTTATCAAGCGTGTGCTCGCCTTTCTTCGATGCTAACGCCCTCTCTCTGCCAAGCCTGGGCGTGACATTGCTCGCGAGTTTCCCTTCTCGACCACGTCACATTCCTAAAGTAACCCATACAGTGTACACACAACAGACCCGAGAAAAACCCCAAGCAACAAGCATCAGCATGGGCTCGCGCGTGTTCGTGCGTCTGTACGACGGCGAGCGCCAGGCGGAGACGGACGACGTGGTGCTGACGCTGCCGCCACCACCGCTCAAGTGGGCCGCCGTGCTCAGCGCCATGGTGGCAGCCATCGACCGCGCGGACGATGAGGACGAGGACGAGGACGACTCGGAGGCGGCGGTGGTCACGCCCGAGCGCATCGCCAAGGCGCGGCTGTTTTTGCTGCCGTCAGAGGCGCTCGGTATCGTCGCAGAGGTGTGTAGTGGCTTCTTGCGTCTTGCTGTGCGCTACTAAGTGTCTGTAGGTGCTATGTGTGTGAAGCGCTCTGAATGCTAATCTGACTGTGTGTATGAACGAATGACTCATTAGCTGAACGCAAGAGGACTGCGCGGCATCCGCGAGAACGACCAGTTCGTGGTCTGTCTGCAGGGCGAAGACTACCAGAAGCGCGTGGAGAAGACGCAGTCAGCCGCAGACGCAGAAGCAGCTGCAGCAGACGAAAGTGGGCGTGGAGCTGCGTCTGGACTCCCGACACCTCCTGGCAGTACGACCAGCGACTCGAGTGCCAGCATATCGCCTGCGATTACGATGAAGATCAACCCGCTTGAGCAATCGCAATCGTCGTTGAGCGGTCTTCAGTATGGACAGACGTCGTTCATGTCAGCAGCAGCTACAACAACGATCACGAGCGCAGCACCCCCACGGGGCTTGGGAGGCTTCGGCAGCCTGGGCATGAAGGGCAACAAGCGGTACCGAAGCATTTCAGGCAAAATGGCGGCGATCAAGTCGTTGGGCGACAAGGGACTCATCAGTGCGGACGACCGCGGTCACCTGAAGGACCTCTTGCTGAACAATGACTCGCCGCAGCTGCAGGAAGCGCTCGACCAGTACAACAATACGGGCGATTTCCAGGCAGTGAAGGCGATTCTGCTGAAGGAGCTGAGCAATCCGTCCACAAAGCGCAATGCTGCGGGTGGCGACTGGATCTCTGAGACGCTCATCAACGACATCACCATGAACTTTGTACGTGTATTTCCTCTGTTGGTGGCGTTGTATGTGTGCCATTGAGATGGTTTATTGACTGGGTATTTTATATGCATTACAGAACACAAACGACTCGTCGGACTCACAGCCCCGTGCAGCTCAGAACTCAGCGCTCCCAGCAAATCCGTTCATGTACCAGGCACCAAACAACAACAGCAGCACTGCTGACTACCACCACCAGCACCAGGTGTCCCCCGTGTCGATGGGCTACACTGCGTCGCATTCGTCGTCTTCCTCGTCGCCAATAGGACCAGAGTACACCCACCACCACCAGGACACGATCTCTCCTGTGTACCAGGATCAGCAGTCGAACCACAGCGGCATCATTCCTCCAGACCCGTACAGCCAAGGAGGCATGTACGGAGCTCCTCAGGTGAACCTTCCGATGCGCAATCGCGATGCGTACGGCTCGTCCCCATCGTTTCAAATGATGGGGTCATCCCCAACGCACATGGATATGCGGTATGCTGGTGTTGGAGCTCCATCGTACCCGAGTCAAATGGTTGGTGGCGGTCAGAGTATGGCGCCTCCTCCAATATACTCGACAGGTATGGGGTACGCGAACGACATGGCTGGTCCAGACTACAATCGAATGGGTATGGCGCCGTACGGCATGATGCAAGCGAACAGCGGAGGCTACAACACGATGATTCACCAGCAACAGCAGCAGTACAGCATGAGTCGATATTCGTATGGGTCCGCAGGCATGATGAATGGAGTCGGCGGCGGGGGTATGCCTGGGTACGAGTATTACCAGCATGGATATGGCGGCGGCATGGCCGCTGGTGGCATGGGTGGCTTTGACAAAAGCCAGATGCGCAACGGCGGCAAGTGGACCACAGCGCCGCCGATGCCCTCGTATCCGCCGGCGTGCTCGAAGGAAGAGAAGAAGGAGAAGATCGCCAAGTGGCTCAAGAAACGTGAGAACCGCAACTGGTCGAACAAACCGTCGTACCCAGTTCGCCATAGTATCGCCAAGAACCGCAAGCGCGGCGAAGACGGGCGATTCATCACCAAGGCGCGACTTGCCGAGATGGCGCTGGAGGAAGCAGCAAACGGTGGAGTTGGTGGTGGCACGAATGGCGTTATCGGCGCTGGCGGTATGATGGTGCATCAGGGAGGAGCAAACGAGTACGACGACGAGGGCGACGACTACGACGAGCAGCACATGTCAATGGTGACGCTCCCCGTGCCGACCTCCGTACCGTAAAAAACGAACGAGTGATCGAATCGTATCCTCAGATGAGACTTTGGTTGCGCCTGAGAAGATGAGCAGAGAAGAGAAACTGGTGCTGTTCTCGTTATATTGCGTAATTATAATATGTTCATTGTAATGCATGCTAAGAATTTGAGATTCCTTGCCTGAGTTAGCCGTTCACATCCATTGGAACTACTCTTACGACGCACTAAATGCCTCCATGAACTTGAAATTGGCTGATTGAAGCTCAAGTTGGTCTTAGAAACAAACGCCACTTTCATTGTTCACAAACATATTCTATGAATCTTACAGGTTACTAAATAATATTATACCAGACTACACAAAAGCGCTAGACTCTCTCTCACAAGACTCAGATGGGCTGGATGGCGCGACTGACGCCGAGCGGCACCACGAGCTCGGACTTGCAGCGCACGCCGCTCTGCCGCAGCACGTCCTTGAGCGTCTCGAGCTCGTCCTTGGAGCTGCAGAGCGTCTGCGGGTCCTCCCAGCTGTAGCGGTTCCAATTAAGGATGGACACGGCCCAGCGCTCCGTGAGCTCGCGCGTCGAGCCGGCGAACGTGATGCTGAACTGCTGCGCGCGCTGCTGCCTCGCGGCGATGATGTTCGCGGTGCTTGGTGGTCCCATGCTGCGCTTGCGCGTGGCTTTTGTTTGCGTGTCGATGCGGAAACGGTTGAGCACCTGGCCATGCTCGTCGGGGAGCAAGAACACCTCGACCTTGCAGCCCGTGAGCGGCACGGCGCCGAGCAGCGCGCCGCCCATGCGTGAGTAGTATTGCAGGATGCCCTCGTCCAGGATGCAGTAGACGATCTCGCCCTCATCGCCGCCGACCTTGACCAAGTAGCCCTCGACGTTGCCTCCGCTGCTCATGGTGATGGTGATGATCTGTCTAACTGGTAGGAAGCTGAGCTGTTGGTTGGCGCTTGATGCTTGTAGGTTGCTGGAGCTGTGGGATATTGGCGAATGACTAAGTCGGAAGGTGTCTGAAGAGCCACAAAAGAGCTGCTCATATTCATTGGTACGGGCGTAGAGGCTCGGCGTTCTGGTCGTGGGTTCAGATAACGAGGTTGAGGAGGAGACGAAGCGGTGGCCATCTGGACCTGTGGACGTGGACGTGGGGGTGTGAGGCTGTAGAGAAGCATGTAGAGGTAGGTGGACGGTGGTGCAGCTGCCAATGTGCGGCTGGAGGTGTGGGAATGCCCGCGAAAAGACGCAAAGGATGACCAGCTGCTGGATCTATAATCAGTGGAATGTATAAGGTTATACTAATGCTAAGATAATGGTATGTGATTTTGTAGACTCCTCTAAATTACAAAATGTGAAAATTGATATTGGTTGTTGGGAGGACTTCAACTGCCATCTGATTTTCGAGGTGTGCATCTGCTGAAGACGACAACCTCCAACACCCAGATGCGCCTTCAGAAGCAGCCATGGTCTCTGAAAGACGCAAGGTGAACTGCCACACAGCCACGAGATCGCAATGACAACCTCGCTCGGTAAATATGAAGCCCGTTGTTTAGCTCAGGTGACCAGTCCAGTCCAATATCAGATATGTGAGCAACTCGCAAAATGAAAAGCAGCATGTAACCACCGACTGATCGCCCGCACCTCTTCAAAGTCACTACTAACAACATTCGGCAGGCACTTCATTGCCAGCTACCTATCCTCTGCCTTGGAGACCCAGACATAATGCCGCCATCACGCTCGCTTCGCGTGCTCGAGCCGTTGAACGATGAGCCTGACAGCGCCGAAGTAGTGGACACCATGCAGGCGTACGCGAGCGCGCACCAAGTGGACGAACTCCTGCAGGTGCTGCTCAAAGAGCTCCTCGAGACGCAGCCATTGGAACCCTTCGACTTTCTGATCACGATGCTCGCGCAGAAGCACCCGCAGCTGGACGCGCTGGGACAGCAGGCGCGCGTCAAACGGTTCGACCTGCGCCGCGAGAAGACCAAGAAAGCCCTCGTTGTGTCGTTCTACAAGCGCTTGGTGGCATTGCAGCGCTCGCAGCATGCTGACAAGGCTGAGGCGTTTGCGCCAGAGCTCTCGCGCTCGTTCCTGATCGCCCAGCTGAAGCTCCAGGAGACCAAGACCCACCTCCAAGAGCTCTTTCCAAAACATCGACGCGACCTCATCCGATGGTTTACTGAGAACGAGAAGCGCCTGCCGCAGAGACTCGCGATTGACGAGTTCGTGAAGCAGTGCATGGCGATTCTTGCGACGATGAAAATGTGCTGCTGATGAGGCGTCACATAGACAGAAGCCCATACGAGTGCGATCAACGCGCCCAAGCATCAAGACACTCGAGAGCTGAGATATAAGAGCAAAATCACCTAAAAAGAACAAAAAAATACACTTCAGATGTTTCGCATATCCTGTCAAAGTCGATTATTGATCTGTGCTAAAACCGCTATATAATGTTTGAAAGGTTTATGAATCACCTGGACCATTCCGAAAAAATCCAGTCCAGAACAAAAAACTCCAGTCCAGAACGGCAAAAAACTCAAATCAACCAAACCCAAGGTATTTTGGCTCGCGTTTGGAGATTACGTCGAACGTAACCGGTAACTTTTTGACGTAATCTCCAAGCCCAAGGTAGTTTGGCTCCGGCTTGGTTGATTTGAGTTTTAATT
>JAASGV010001350.1:0-10948 GCA_023334355.1 Globisporangium abappressorium | reverse complement strand
GTTGCTTAGAGTAAATATCGAATTTATGAAAGATATGCTTATTTTACGTAAAAACCATACATGTCTGGTGTATAATATGGATATTCACGCAAGTTGAAAATAACATGAAGAAAACTGACTATTTGCTCCAGTGGTCTATTTAGAGCATAATATATCATATTTTTCGGTTTTGTGAAAGGTCTCTAATAGAGACCTTTCGCAAAACTAAATGTTAGTTTCAAATCATGTCTGTTTTCAGCACGAGGCATGATATTCTATGGGTACCCACTAAGTTAACAAGTATTGTGTTGTTTTCAGCGCGTTCGGCACTGATGCCGAGAGCCATCACCGAAAGCACTGAGAAGAGCAACTTTTAGCATAACGATGATGCAGCTCCGTTTGGGAGGATCGCCTTAACATCAAAAAGCTGACTTTTTGAAGTGCTTGGAGGAAACGTCAACACGTGATTCGCCGAAATGGAAAAGCACTTTGGACGCTGCAGAGTTGAAGTCTCATCACAACACTGTGTTCAGATAACACACAAGCAAGATATCGTCGTATTCTTCATCCATTTGGTGCAAACAAATGCAATTTGCGACAAAATGGATGAAAAACACACTCCTAATGTCAACGCGCATATCGTTGTTGCGATCTCCGGGGGCCATTGTTGTGGCGTCTTGGGGCTTGTGGTGTTGTGGTTCTGGGGGAAATGATGTGTGTAAGGCCGCATGTTTTGGCAGCCTGGAAGCTTAGAAAGAAGGAAGAAGGAGGGGGCCAGGATGAGCTCAAAGAAGGCATATTATATATGGGCTGGATGATGCCCAGAGAAAGCTTCATGGTCTCTGAAGGAGAGCTAGAGAAAAAACTAAGTACGTAGTGATATGTGTACGTACAATTTTTAGGGATACAGCCACGGTTTTTAGGGTATTCTAAATAATATTTAAGGCATGTTCCTGATCTTGAATGTTCAGAGACTGCTCGGCCATATTATTTCATGCATGTCGATCCACCTGATACATTTCAGAGCTGAATTTGTTGTGCTGTGGGTAGGTTTAGGTATAAAAAATTAGGATCGGACGAGCATGCACTGGTGTCAAACACATCGACACAGATGGCATCAATGAAATTTTATCGATGAAGTCACCCAGTCAACAGAATCACTTGAAGAGTGGGACCTCGCGAGAAGAGTTCAACGAAATGAGCTCTGAGACACAATGAGGGGTCAGTTCAAGTTTATAGAGAGGACGAATGCGCACGAAGATCACAGGCGGGAAGATTTCGTCACCAGCAATCATTCAACGCTGAGTTGACTTAAGGCTCACTTTGCTCTTTGTTCAAACATCGAATCGTCACTGTTCCCTCATTCTCCGGCTGACTAAACAGACTTCCCATCCAGCACCAGTCCAGCAAGTGCAACGCTATTAACCGCCACCAGTGTACGTACGAACGCCTGACGGAAATGGACTTCTCGCGTCTGTCCATCGACGGCAATGACGCGCTGGCGATTGCACTGCCGCTACAGGTGCCACGCGACGAGGCGCTCGGCGGCGACGCCTCTCTGCCCATTCCAAGCGCTTCGTCGGACACGGAGGCTCCGCCGATCCACCGCTCCTCGGTGGACGGAATTGACGAGAACCTTCTGCTGGCGGAGACCGAAGCGATCCTAGCCACCCTGGACGCGACGGCTTTCGCCTCGTCTCGGGCGAGTATGAGCGGGAGCAATGCTGTGCATATTGGCAGTGTCTTCTGCGCAGAAATCGAGATCCAACAGCACTGTGATCGTAGCACGAGCGGTGAAGATGCGAGCGCCAACGAGAGACAAAATCAAAGAAGAACTGGCGCTTCTGCGCAAAGCGGGAATGAAGCTCGAAGCCCAGCTCACGGAGCTGCAGCGGAAGAATCACTCCGTAATGGCGGTGCGTAGCGCACGAGAGCAGATCTGGAGGAAGATCACGAAGCGCCAGTTTTGCATGCGGCAGCTCGCTGACGCCGACAACGCACAGCTGAAAGCCATGATGGTCGAGTGTCTCAAGAGTGGCGATACGAACAATTTTGCCTGTGCGTTTGGCGTCAAACGCACTCTGCTCGAGCTACCGAATTACGCGCATGGTCCGCTCAAGCAATCGCTCGGGGTTCCTCATGACATGGCGCTGTCCAGTGCCTTCGAGCCATTACTGCGCCGACTTGACGCTGGGTATGCAGAGATGGACGTGATCTTCTGTGAGAACGGCATGGACCAGGGCTTGTTGCACCCGCGGTCGTACGTAACGAAGAAGAACCGGAGACTCGGAGACGCGCATCAATACCTGGAGCTCGTGGACATGCGACTCACGCCGTTTGACGCGGATATCTTTGCCGGCATCACGTGGCGCTGCAACAAGGATTGGCACCTCAAGGACAGTCCCTACGTGTACCCGTGTGCGAAGAGCTCCAACGACACGTTCGCGGTCAACTACCGCATGAAGAGCAGCGCTTTTGAGGAGAACGAGAGCGTCAACTACTACCTCGTGATGCGAATATACCGGGACGCCGGCCGGTACGTGATGATGCTCGCGACCCAGTGCGACGGTGAGATGGAGCTCTCTGGGGCGTCCTCGAACGAAATCAGCTGGCTCGTGGTTATCGATGCGAGCCTGCTGAGTAATGACGAAGAGCAACGGACAATAGGCTCATTAGTACAATCACCATCGCTGACGGCGGTGATCCAGTCGTGTCTGCACATCACGCTCACAGGTGGCGACTTGGTCGGAGAAGCGAAACTGACCAGACTCGCGAGTCGGCTGATGGCCGCGTTTGAAGAGGACGTGGTGTACATCCGCCAAAACGTCGACAGTCTGCTGTTGCAAGAGTCCCGCGCGAGATCGGATCAGCGCGCGAAGACCAGTAGCTAGTCTGCGTTCTCGAAGAGCTCATTGGGAGAAGATGCACGGGCTGTCTCTCCCCTCGAGTTCCTTAATGGTTGTTGACTTCATAGATACACCTTTTGGGCGAAGTGCATTGCCGTTACTGGCAACATACGCTAGGCATTGCTTCGGTGTCGCACCGAGTACGAGTGTGAGTGTCGTGGATAGCGGTCTACTGAAGGATGAGAATGAATGGCATCCTACGAAACCTCGACGACTGGCAGGTTGTCAGTAATTGACTGATGTGCTCGTCGACTTAGAGGGTGGTGTTTACGCGCTCAAGATTGATCTCAGATCATCAACGTCAAAAGAATACAGTCAGTGAAATGGGTGGGTGCGTCATCACAAACCCTCTCCACCGGATGGCAGAGCTCAGTTAATCAGCTCATCAAACCACTTTGGTTGTTCTGAAAAGATTTGAGTGGAGAGCTCTGGCTTCATGCCCACAACACACGCACACAACAGACAAAGCACTCGATGGCGCGCCGCGAACTACAGCACCGAGCAACGACGTACAGCACTTGCACCAGCTCCACAGCGCGTCCACGTTCACGCAACTCGTAACGAGGACATCAACTTGCTTCCGCGCCATCTTCAGCAGCATCTGCATCGACACAGCGCCGCGAGCCTTCACCTCCTGAAGCCATGGACGAGATCTCGCTGCTCATAGAGACGGAAGAGCTGCTCGCAATTCTGGACGCACCAGCGTTCACAGCGGCACTCGAGAGGGGCGACGCGAGAGCTACACGTGAGTCAGCTGGCTATGGAGAAGCCGCTCAAGACCAATGTCAAGTACAGCCAGCACACTCAGAGGGATTATCGCTACTGACAGCAGCAACCGCATCAGCAGCCGCCAAGAAGGGTACTGGAACGAAAAACCTGCGTCTCGAGAAACTGCGCCAGCTACGGATCGAGGTGTCAAAGCTCGAAGTGGAGCTGCTGCTACTGCGCCAGCAGAAACACGCGGTCGGCCTCGTGCGCGACCGACGCAAGCAAATCTGGCTGGAGCTCGCGTCAGGCCAGTACAAACTGTGAAAGCTCGCCGAGGCCGAAAACCGACAGCTCAAGCGCATGATGCACGACTTTCTCGCATCCACCAGCGATCCACGGCAACTCGAAAGGTACTTGCTCTCTGGAGAAGTCGGACTGCCAAACCATTTTCACGGCCCATGGAAACGAGTGATCACGTTGTCGTCATCGCCAGGCACGGAGCTCTCGGGTGTGTTCGAGTCGCTGCTTTGTCACCTCGACACTAGATTTGCAGAGATGGGCGCGGTGTTTCGAGAGAACGGCATCGACCAGGAGTTGACTGAGCAGCGCTCGTTTGCGCAGAATAAGACCCAGCGACTCGGCCAGCCAGGCAACTACATTGAGCTTGTGGATATGCGTTTATCCCCGTTCCCGTGGCTGGTGATCGGCAACACGGCATGGGAACGCAACAGAGCGTGGCACCTCAAGGATGATCCGTACGTGTATCCGTGCTTGGACCGTCCGGACGATATCTTTGCAGTCAGCTACCGAGTAAAATCGAAGACTGGAACTACTAGCGACGGCCACAACACCAGTCAGCAGTCACTGGTCTTGAAGCTCGTGGTGCGGCGCTACGTGGAGGAAGACCGGGTCGTCCTGGTCTACGCGAGTCAGTCGGATGGCGAGAACGAGCTAGCGGGGGCGTCCACGTCGGACGTCGGGTATTTCGTAACCAGCAACGCAGATGCACTCTCCACGACTCCGGACTCTCCGCCCGTGTCTGTGCTTCAGTCCTGCATGCACATTTGTCCAAGCGGCAGTGCGAACGACCCAAAAGTCAAGACTCTGCTGAGCATGATAACGGTCGCCTTTGAAGAAGACGTGCGCTTCATCAAGCACCAGGTGGACACTCTGCTCCTGCAGCAAGCGCGCGCAAGGAGCGATCTGTTTGCGTCTGGTGTTGTCGCTGAGTCTGGCCAGCAATACATACAGGCTTGAAGCGCCTCGCAAGCCATTCGTTTCTTCGATCCGTCGGTAGCCGGTTGTCGAGTAGGACGCGAATTTGGTGCCATTGTTGAAAATGGTTTATTAGTCCATCTTAATTTGTTGTTGCGACCATCATGGAGCTTGAGCTTTCATACTTTTAAGCAGGCTGTGCACGTTCGAAAACACAACTTTTAAAATTCAACGATAGGTTACTCTCAAAATCCAAGAGAGAATCTCAGCGAGTACTTGCAGTGCACTACAACTGTGTGGCGTCTATACACAATTTCCAGAGAGAGAGAGTTATCTAGTTCTCGTCGGCGTTGAGAGCATCAAAGTCGAGGTCCGACGTGCGCACAGCCTCCTTGGTCTTCTTGGTCTTGGTCGGCTTTGGCGTCTTTGGCGCCTTGGTCTTCTTTGGGGTCTTGGTCTTCTTTGGGGCCTTGGTCTTGGGGGTAGCGCCGGCTGGCGCTGAGGTAGCGGCAGCTGGAGCTGGGGTGTCGGCAATGTCAAGCTCGTCCTCGCAGTCTTCGTCGGCACCGGTTTCTGGGGCACTAGTGGCCGCTGGGGCCTTGGTGGTAGCCGCGGGCTTGGAGGTGCCGGACGACGATGGAGCCTTGGTGGTGGCTGCTGGGGTGGTGCCTGATGCGGCACCGCCGCTGCTGGAGCCGCCGGCGATCGGCGCGCAGTTGGTGTAAATCTGCCACGTTGGCACGTGGAGCGCGATCCAGAACGACGTGAGCATCTTCTTGCCGACGCACTTGGACTTGTCGTACTTGAGCACCGCTGGCGTTGTCGTCATGTGCACCGAGCAGTTGTCGTCCTCGAACGCGAGCACGTCGTCGCACCACACTTCGCACGGACCCATGTGCGATAAGTCGAAGCGGTCCCACTGCACGGCGTCCGGGAGCGGCTGCGCGGCGCCGGTGACGCTCGAGTACCCGCACTCCTTGGAGGCGCCGGACTCGAGCTTGATAGCGGCCGAAGTGGCCAAGTCTTTGAGGGACTTGTACTTGGTCTGCGCCTTAAAGCCAGCCAGGTACGCGTTCGTGTTGGACTGTGGGTCCGTGCCGTACGACATGCCCGCTGGCACGGGGATGGTGCTCGGGCCGTCGATCGTGCCCGAGGGCGAGTTGGAGCAGTAGCCGGCGCTGCACGTTGGCACTGGCAGCGACATCTTGCTGTGGGCGTCGGCATCGGCGGCCATGACGGCGAGGGCGAGGATCACAGCGGACTTGGATGGGGTCATCATGGCGTTTTGCTGTCGGTGCTGTTGCTGTTTGAAATGGTCGAGTGGCGAGCTCAGGGAAGATTAGAGAATGAGCGAGAAGCGTTGAGGTCGATCGATCGAGGCACCCAGGGGGCGGGCTCTCGGAGAGCACACCGAGAAGTGTTTTAACATTAACACTAGAGCCTATCCCCAGTCTCGATCTCAATCGCGATCGGACATGGTCTTTCGCTCGCACTGAACGAACCATCACTGCAATATCCGCTCCGAAATATCGGCTGGTGGGTTGAGGCTCTTGTCGTTGGCTTTGCTCCGTTCTATCGGATCCTGCTCGGAATCCGCATGGGCTCCGGTATTATTGGGGCGTGTCTGACAGTGGCCCTGAGTTATAGCTGACCCACTATCGTTATTGAAAGACAGAGTCATCTCGCTTTCCAATCCCAACTGTCATCGCAGAGTCCCCAGACGTTGTCGAGTCGTGGAGACTACGATCCTCGTTCCGGATCATGAACGAGCGGGCTCGAATGTCCGAGTCATCACACTGTTGCGAACGATGGTTTACCGCTGTTCAGCAGCACTGTAAACGCTATTCTGTCTGTCAATTCAATGTGCAGTGCACGTCGGAAGCTGTATTGCTGTGTTGCTGTCCTCGCTTCCTCCTCCTTGAATACTCTTCCTTCCACTTGCAGCCTTCGGGAAAATGCGATGCTTTCCTGTCGACTTCATTGCGTTGTGTGCGTAACCTGTGTACTTAAGTACACCTATTAAGTATGCAAAGAGAACAGTAGTATCGTTCCAGTTGTTGACATTCGTTCAGAAACCTGTTGCGTAGTCATTATATAATTTTATTTTAGCCAATCAGAGCGTCCAAAAACTCATAATCCTCAAGGATTTGATTTTTCACAGTCAGTCTGACTGACAGACCTCCCACTCCTGGAATTCCATCACCGTCACCACGACCAAGACGATAATGCGAGATGATGAGTTCGATGGAGAAGGACTGCGAACCACTCGCAGAGACCCTAGCGCACAAGGCGCCAGGGCCGTTGTGGAGCCTCTCCGCTGTTGTCAGCCCTGTTAGTATGGGTAGCAGCACGTCCCCAGGCTCCTTCTCCTCCTCTGCCTCCTGCTGCTCTTCTGCTTCGACGGACGCGTGCGCTCTACTGACTGAAACGGATGAAGTCCTCGCGATTCTAGACTCGGTGGTGTTGGCATCCACAGCACTCCCCACTGTGGACAACACGACGACAACTGTGAGCGTGCCTATAGGTGAGGGGTCCCCAGTACCTTTGGTTTCGGTGCACGGCTCGACTGGTCCGGCGACTGATACCAGCCAAGAACAGCTCCAGAGCGTGACAGTATCAGGCATGAACAACAACAAGAAGAGACAGAAAACGCCCAACGAAGAGCTGGAGCAGCTGCGAAATGCGGTACAGAAGCTTGAGGCCGAGCTGACACCGCTACACCAGGAAAATCGGCTGGCTACCCGGCGCAACCAGATCTGGCAAGTGCTCGCGTCGCGCCAGTTTCGATGGCGGCAGCACGCGGAGACCGAGAACCAGCAGCTCAAGACGATGCTGAGTCAAGTGCTTCACGCAACCGAGCCGCAATACCTTGACAATTACTACAAGGGTGTGGGTGGAGTAGCGCAGATGATGGAGATGGCAGATCAGTTGCCCAACCACATCCGCGGATCGCGGACACAAGCAATCGCTTTGTCGGCGCGCGACGCTGCGGCGCGCAACAGTGTGTTCGAGACGCTGCTTGGTCGCCTTGACGCCGGATTCGCAGAAATCGACGCGGTCTTTCGCGAGAACGGCCTCGACAAGTCGCCGACCGAGCCCAGATCATACGCGGAGAAGCGGTCGCGGAGGCTCAGCGAGGCTTGCCAGTTCGTTGAGCTCGTGCACGTGAACTTGGTGCCATTTGACTGGCGACGTTTCGGCGACGCAGTGTGGAAGTGCACGCGCGAGTGGTATCTCAAGGACCTGCTGTACGTGCATCCGTGCGCTGATCGCCCGGAAGACACGTTCGCAATCAGCTACCGCATGCTTTCCAAGTCTCCAGCAATCAACAACAGCGGTCACCAACAATCTGCAACTTCAATACTTGCAGTTCGGCGCTATTGGCTGGCAGACCGGTTTGTGATGGTCTACATGAGCCAGTCGCATGGAGAGAACGAGCTCGCTGGTGCATCGGTGAGTGACATCAGCTACGTCGTGGCCAGCCACGTGAGTTCGCTCTCAGAGCCTGGTTTGGCGCCTGTGAGCGTGATCCAGTCCTGTTTGCACATCTTCCCTTCGACTGGCGACTTGACTGAAGTAGATGACCAAGAAAAAGCGCAGAGGCTGCTGAATCTGGTGGTTGATGTCATCCAGGAAGACATCGCCCACTCCCAGCGGCGGGTCGACAGTTCGCTGCTGCTACAAGGAAGACGTTCACAATGTGATCCGAATACGCAACCTATTGGAGACGACGATGAGCAGGTCTCCCGAATTCGGTTCGCTTTCAGAGACCCTCCGCGCTAGTTTTGAGATCCTACTTCTGACCTTGTGCTCTTCCTTATAAGGTAGCAATAATCCATTCCATGTGATCATCGCGATGCCCTTGGACGTTTGACTCCAGTTCTGTGCTTATTGGATGACAATGCGCTGGACTACAAGCACTCGATTTCTCCAAGTAGGCCAGACCCCGAGGAAACTTTAAGGTGCAATATGACGTACCGACTACGAGTTACCTCACCTGAAATTTTGCTTCACAACTACTGTAATGTACGATGCGCTGAAACGCTGCATTTCTGGTCCAAGGCGAGAGAAGCTGGCCAATGGAGAAATGGCTCAGGTCGAGCGCTTTCTCCTAAGCCTCCCAAGAGCAACATTGGTGCACCAACTCGTGCACTAGCTCCGAGTCTTGTCTCGGCCTTCGTTTACCAACCAGGAAAAATCAAATCAAATCAAATCAAATCAAGCGCGCAGCTCTCCAAGTTGTCAAGCAATCTGACAATCGTCAGCAACGATCTTCTAAACGCCATTTCAGCCAATCAGAGTTCCCAAAGCGCCAAATCCTCAAGGATTTGACATGTGAGACTGCGGGACAACGAGAACGAACAGATGAGCTTTGACCCCGCACCCTCCTCACGCTCGCTCCAAGCTCAGCAGGCGTCTCTCATGGCAGGCGGCAGCGTCAGTAGCTGCAGCAGCAGCTGGACGGCGCCTTCTGCTTCTTCTTGTTCTTCTGAGGCGGCTCCGATGGACGCGAGCTCGTTGCTGGCGGAGCCGGATGAAGTCCTCGCGATCATCCACGCGGCGGCCGCCTTTGCAGCAACTGCGGTGACGGCCCCCAATGTCGACAGCGCGAGGTATAGGAACGTGATGTCCAGTGGCGAGGAATATCCGGGAGTGATGCACAGTTGCCCAGCGGAAGCAACGACATCCAAGAGCTCCGGAGACGAATCCTTCCCATCACGAGAACAACATCAGAGCAGCCCCACAATAACAGTCTCGAAGAAGATCAAGAGGAAGAAGAGCACGGCGTCGCCCAAAGAGCAACTCGCGCAGTTGCGGGAGGTCGTACACAAACATGAATCAGAGCTGACCCTGCTGCGCCAGGAAAACCGTCTAACCTCTCGGCAGAAACAAATCTGGCAGGAGCTCGCGGCGCGCCAGTTTCGATGGCGCCAGTTCGCTGAGACCGAGAACCAGCAGCTCAAGACCGCACTGCACCACGTACTCCACGCCACTACCGACCCGCAGCAACTTAATCAACAAATAGAAGAAGCGCTGCTGATGATGGGTCAGCTGCCAAGCTACATCCATGGCCGGCAGAAAAAAGAGAAAGCGTCAACGCGCGATGACGTGGCGCTCGCGAGCGTGTTCGAGTCGCTCCTTCAACGCCTCGACGCCGGGTTTGCCGAGATCGACGCGGTGTTCCGCGAGAACGGCATGGACCAGGCGCTGACTGAGCCCAGAACGTACGCCGAGCGGAAGACTCGGAGGCTCGGGGAGGCGTGTCAGTTTATTGAGATCGTCAAGGTGCACTTGATGCCGTTCGACTGGCGGCGCTTTGGCAACGCCATGTGGGAGTGCACACGCGAGTGGCATCTCAAGGACGACGTATACATGTACCCAGGTGTTGATCGGCCCGAGGACACGTTTGCAATCAACTATCGCGTCGTGGCGACATCCCCAGACGGCAGCAACAGCAGTGAGGAGTCGGCAAATGTGACGCTTATAGTCCGGCGCTATTGGCAGGCGGACCGGTTCGTGATGGTCTACGCGAGTCAATTGAGCGGAGAGAACGAGCTCGCAGGTGCGGCCGTGAGCGACATCAGCTGTGTCGTGGCCAGCGACGTGAGCTCCTTGTCGGAGTCTGGCTCGTCGCCAGTGAGCGTGATCCAGTCCTGTTTGCACATCTTTCCGGCTGCTGCCGGCGGCTCCAATGCGGAAGAGGACCAAGAAAAAGCGCAGATCCTGCTCAATCTGATGATTGATGCTATCCAGGAAGACATCAACCACACGCAGCGACGGGTCGACAGCTCGCTGCTTCTGCCACAGGGACCTCGGGCTTCGAATCCACCGCTTAATGGAGAGGAGGACGATCCGGCCCACCGAATACGATTCGCTTTCAAAGACCGCGAGCGATAGATGTCGAGCCATTTGCTTCGGAGATTTCGCCAGCGACCGATTCGTACATAAAGAGTCCCCATGCAGACAATAAATGTGGTCCGGTTATCAATCTTCTGCTGTACAGTGCACGTCAAAAAGTTAAGGACAGCAAAAAAAATTGAATTATGTGGATTTTTTTTCGAGTTTTGTGTTTGCGGACGAGCTTTTTTAGTATGTTAGAGAACGTCATTAGAACACTCTCGTGGTGAAATCGCAGCTCG
>JAASGV010001349.1:0-10957 GCA_023334355.1 Globisporangium abappressorium | reverse complement strand
CGAGACCTCAATGCCGCAAAGAACATCTTCATCAAGAACGTCAGTCGTTTGCTAGGATAGACTAGCGACGTTATCAGTGAGCCTGCACCGCGGAGACCTGCCAGTTTCGTGCTGGCGATAGAGGCCCAACAATACAGGCGAGAGTAATTCGATTCTCTCCTGATCGATGGACGATGCGAGAGCGAGCAATGGGGAGAAGTTACAGTAAACTCAGTGGCTTCATGAAAATAGATGCCTTTTTACTCGAGTATGTCCTTTCAAAAGAGTGCTTCTTACAATTACATAGCACATGTTTACCTTTTTAGAAAAGGAATATATATCAATATCAGGTTTCTTGCAATTATGAAAGGAAATCGAAGTCGATGAGCCCATTTTAACCTCTCGTTTTGCATAGCGACCAGAATCTTCAAAATGGTGAACTAAAAGCTACACCAGCAGCTTTGCTCTTGCTTCCATCAAGTTACCGCCACGTCCGCATTCTCCTTCTTCCACTTTTTCTTCGTCTTCTTCACTGCGCTTTTCTCTTTACTACCATCACCAGTAGTACCAGCGGCCTTGGATCCTGGGAGCAGCAGCGACCCGAGCAACCTGGAGCCAAGGAACGTACTCGCCGCAGGAGACAACCGCCCGCCCTTCTTCTCGATTTGCGCGAGCAGCTTCGCGGCTTCGAGCGGGTCCTGCTTTGTAAACTCGAGCGCGTGCTGCAGCGTAAAGTGCTTGGCGCAGAACGCGATACCCTCTCCAAGCGCAGACACCGAACACCTGTCGACCAAGCAGCTCCGGTTGCCCTGCACCAAAGCAGGGTCGCCCATGAGCCGTCGCTTGCTGCTGCCTCTCTTCTTGAGTGATCCTTTCTTCTTCCTGTTCCTATTGTTTCTGCTGCTGCTCTTCTTCTTCTGCTCTTCTTCGTTAGCAGCGAGCGCCAACATCGCCGCCGCGAGCTTCTTCGCCTCGATCTCGGCGTCCTCGGCATCTTTCTTGCGCTTGAACTTCACTTTCTCCTCGAGCTCGAGGATCTCGCGGGTCATCGTGGGGGCTTCAAACTCCGTGGACACGTGGTCTGCGCGCTTGCCCTTCTGGTGGAAGCGCTCAAAGCAGCCCGGGTTGCCCATCCAGCGCACGCTGCAGTAGCGATCGCCGCAGGTCTCGCACACGCGGTCCGCCGCTTTGCCGCACTCGACGCAGATCTTGTCTCCCAGGAGCTGCTGGCGCTTCTGATTCAGCTCGGTCTCGGGACAGATGAGCGCGTGCCGGTCGCTCAGACACACACTGCACAGCGCTCGCGAGCAGTACTCGCACCGCGCATCCCCACAGCGCGCGTGGCATTGCTCGCAATACACCTGGGCTCCGCTGAGACTCTGCTTGATGAGCTTGAGGTCGTGCATCGCCTTCGCGCCTTTGCTGTGTGTGCGCGTCATGCAGTCCTCGCAGAGCGCGTCTTGGCACACGAGACACAACTGGAACGCGACGCGCGCCTCGCACTCGACACAGATCTGCGCCATCGGGTCGTACAGCTCGTACTTGTGCGCCGTGCGCTTGTGGCCCTTGCCGTGCACGCGCTGGAAGCATCGCTCGCAGTAGTTCTCGTCGCACTGCAAGCAGCGCAGGCTGGAGAATCGTCGGCACTCGACGCAGTGAAAGAACTGCGCCTTCATGCGGTGCAGCGTTTGGTACGAGTGCCAGCACGTCTCCGGGTTCTCGGGGGTGTGGTGGTCGTAAAAGCACACGAGGCAGAAGTCCACGTAGTCCCCCGAGACAGAGTAGCACTCGTTGCAGCGTCTCGCGGCGCGCTCGGCGTTGCAGATGCTGCACGGCGGACCATTCGCTGCATCATCGTCACCATCACCACCCGTTCTTGTCTGCCATCGGCGGCTCTTCTTGTCGTGATGCGGCCAGCAGCGCACCCACTGCTTCGTCACGCGGTCCTACACCATGGGTCGGAACGCGATGATCGCGCCGCTCTCGTCGCGCGGCTCGTCCAGCAGCTTCTCCTGCGTCGGGGTGTATACAAAGAAGAAGCTCTTGGTGCTCTTGTCGTAGCACTGCTCGTAGTTGGACTGCTGCTGCGACTCGAACAGCGCCTTGAGCTCCAGCGCGCAGCGCACTCGCCACGCGCACTGGATATGTGTCGCCGAGTACGCGCGGAACGCCTGTGTGTCAACGTACCACTGTCGCACTTTGTGCATCCGGAAGGTCGCCTGCCACAGCAGCGCGCTTCTCACCCACAACAGAACGCGTTCTAATGCTTCTTCTCGAAGATAGTAGGCAACCTGAGCGATCGAAAACCGTTGCTGTGGCTGTGATTCAGACGGTGATAGCTTGGACGGGTCCTGTTCCCAGAGTCCTTTGATGATCTTGTGTGGATAACGCGCCAGTGCTGCCTGCTTGTAGCGTTCGACCTCTTGTCCTACTGCCCATTCTCCGCCTTCTTCTGGTGTCATTGGAATCGTACTGGCAAGCGCAAATGCTGACTCTGTTGAAGCCGCATACTCGACAGGAAGCAACATTGTTGCTGTTCGCAAAACTGTCGAGAGGTGTCTCTGAAGAGTCGACAGATTCAGGTTCGCAGCAAACACAACGCAGCGCTCGACGCATCGCAGGAACAACCTGCAGATCTCTTTTTCCTGCGGTTCGCGCGTCGCAAACTCCAGATTCGCGATCTCGCCGATGCTGCTCAGCGCCTCGTCAGGGCGTCCAGCGAACTTGCGGAGATGCATCTCCAGCTGGCGGAACGAAATAGGCGTACTCGACGTCTTGATCGCCTTGACGAGTCCGAGTACCCGTCCCTGCTGGTTTGGCAGACTCTGCAAGATGATCTGCGACACCAGACGCTCGGAACTGAGAAAGTTGAAATGGTGTTTTGTGTTCGGCGCTAAGGAGATCTCGTAGGAGCTCAGCGGGTACTTCTTGCGAATGCGCACGGGCATCAGCTTGAGCAACCCGATTTCCTCTTTCGTCCACGCCAGTTTCTTCAATTTCGCCTCCGAGAGCGTCTGGATGTCGTCGATTGAGGCCTTCGTGAGCTCTTTCGAGTACTTGGAGAGCCCAAATCGACTCAGGTATACCTGGGGGCTAATGCCTTCGAGTCCAAAGCCGATCCAGCCGACTTTGCCAGCACTCCGGACGGTCTTGTGCACCGTGTCGACAAAAGAGATCGCGTCCAGTTCGCTCGCGTACACGTTTTTCGCAATGAGCATCCGCGCGATCGACTGCATCTTGATCGCAGCGTACTCGTCGTCAAAAATGTACTCTGGTTGGTCCCACATCGTCTCGCCTGTGCTCTCGTTGTAGTAGTACGCTCGCGTGGTGCTTGTGCGTTTTTCTTTCCAGCCAAAGCGCAGCTTTACCTTGGTGAACCGTAAGTTGATATCGGTCGACGTATCTGGAGACAGTCGGTTGGTGAACTGCTGAAACTGGTTCAGCAAGCCGATGATCGCTTGCCCGTGGACGTTCGGTGGCCGAGAGTGCGCAGGGAAGGTCCAGTCTTTTCGATTCTCAGCACGCACGCTCCTGTTGTACGCTGCTGCCAACTGGGCGTCCACAAGTGCGTCCATCTGATTCTTCCATGTTTCGT
This sequence comes from Globisporangium abappressorium, assembly GCA_023334355.1. Lineage (NCBI taxonomy): Eukaryota > Oomycota > Peronosporomycetes > Pythiales > Pythiaceae > Globisporangium > Globisporangium abappressorium. Next base: position 7,383 of record JAASGV010001349.1, on the reverse strand, counting down.
CTGTGTCTTTGTCCGCCTGCTTTTCTGCAGCGTCTCCACTATCATCAGCAGGTTTCGCTTTCATGCTCGTTCGCCTCTTCAACACGGTCGGAGTCTTTTTCTCTTTCCCGCCTATCTGTTGCTTCTTGTCATTCTTATTATTGGACACGGCGGGGTTGTTTCTCACAGCCAATTTCCGTCGCCGCTTGAGCCACGACACGATGCGGCCATTCGGTACCACTTTCAGTCGGAACTTGAGGGTCACGGTCTGCGAGCGCTCCTCTTTCGTTCGGCTCCACTCGGTCTCAAGAACTGAGCGTCGCTGAAGCCGCCGCTGCTCTCGCTGGAGCGCAAGTACCTCACACCGCGCGAGAAATGCGCGCACAGCAGCTTGGATGACGATCGCCGCGTCCTCTTCCTCGATCGTGTACACTGGTTTGCCCTCCATCGCATACTGGCGAATCGGAAATCCGTCCTCGCTAATCTCACCAGCAGCATCCTCATAATAGTAATAGAAAGTCTGTGCGCTTTCGTCCCATTCCTCCTTGTAGGGAAAGTGGATTGTCTCGTGCAGCAACTCGAGTCGCTGCTCTTTCGCCTCCTGCTCGAGCCACTCGTCCAGCTCTTCCTGCTCCTTCTTGCGCTCTGCCTCCCAGATCGGCGTGACGTGGTCCGTTTGCGCTTCCGTCACATACTCGGTCAAGATGCGCTCTCTCCCTCTCCGGTTGCGAACGATCGCCATCAGTTTCTTCGCTGCTCGCCGTCGCCACATGGACTGTACACCCAGCGCGATCTTGTTCATCTGCAGCAAAGTGTCGACCCCTCGTCGCCACAACCTCGCTCGTTCGCTGACTTCCGACGCCTTTCGAACCAGACAGATCGTGTCGAGCAACTCTTGGTGGATCATCCCCCACGCAGGCGAAGTCTCAGTTAGAAACCCCTCTCGTTTCGCCAGCACGATGATTTCCATGGGCATCTCCAGCAGCTCACACATGCGCTCGTAGCCATACTGTAGAATATCAGCGCACTGCGTGAATCGCGCGTGGTCGAGCTTCTTCATCTCGGTCTCGAGGCTGAAGTACGTCAGCTCCTTCATGTTCGCCTTCACAGCCGAGACGCTCGTGTGCGTTTGGAAGAACTGTTCAAGCTGCCACGTCGTCACTTGGTCCGGGTCCAGCGTGTTCACGAAGCTCAGCGCGCGTGTCTCTAGACCCGGGAACCTCGCTAGATACATCTCGCGGATGCTGTTCATGTTGGATACCAGCTTGAGACTCTGCTGGCTGTAGAGCGCCGAGATCTCTCTCGGCTCGTGGATTTCTGTGAACTCTTGCTGTTGTCTTGCAAGCTCTATGTCTTCCGCTGCATACTGTTTCTTGGACGCTTCACACTTGAGCTGGGCGTCGGAAACAGCCTTCAGCGCACTCTCCAGCTCTTTGCCGCACTTCTCGCGTTGCTTGCGCAGCGCATTCGGTGGATTCCGAAAGTCTTTCATCTCGTCCAAAACTTCTTCGAGTGTTGTCTCGGCCTCCCTTCTCCGTTCTTCTAGCTTCTGCAGGTTCATCTGCGCCAGGTCGCACTTTCGCTTGAGTGCAACTTGTTGTGTGCGAGCAAATGCGATGCGGTCACGTAGCTGGTTTGTGCCGTTGGTTGTTTGCTTGGCAAAGAGATTCGTCACCATGAGCTCCAAATCGTCTTCGTCCTCGATCCCGATCGCCTCGAGTTGCTTTCGACACGCGTCCTGATCCATTTCTTGCAGCGTTGCTAGCGCATCCACCAACGAATTTCCGCTGCTATGATCGCCACTGGTGTCATTTACGAGCATCATGCGGTTGTTTTTCTGGAACAACTCGAGGTATCTCGACTCGAGACCAAGCCGACGTAGCCAAGTAGGGATCGCCATGCCTTTCAGATCGTTCTCTGGGTCGAAATACCCAGAGGAGAGGCGAAGCATCTCCTTGAGAATGAAGCTCAGCGACTCGTACTCGCGAAACGGGTTCGTGAGCTTTCGCTTCTGAGCTTGCAGCAGTTTCTTCGCAATGCGTCTGTGCGCATTGAATCGCCACAGACTCTGGACTCGAATCGCCATGCGCGTACGCAGCTCCTCGAACACAATCGTCTGGGTTTGGATTGTTCGCCACCGCGTACCGCGATAGAACCGCTGAATCTGCGTGGCGGCGAAATTGTACACTTTCATCTTAGCCGAGTAAACTTTGTCAAAGCCCATCGCGATGTACTCGGACGCAGCTTGTTTTGCGAAATGCACCTTGATGCGCACGAGCTCGTGCTTGATGCGGCGCCACAGTAGGAACTCTCGAATCGCTCTCTGGATCTTCCGCGCACTGCGCTCGTGTCTCGCGACAACGCGGTCATTGTGACCACGAAGGAGCGCCTGCATCCGTGCTGCAGCTCTCGCTTCACGAAAATACAGTTTGCGAGCATAATCTTGCTCTTGAGTCAGTCTTTTCTGTCGCAGGTGGCTCGCGAGACGCCCTGGATCAGCCTTGAGCCACCAGAATTGCAGAAACGTCGCCATACGAATCCGCTTTGCATGGTGGACGCGGAAGAACCATTTGATACGCCGGTGCGCCATCTTTCTGTTTCGCATTCTCTGCACGCAGCATTGCGCTACATGGCGTCGGAAGTTGCACTGAATCATGAGCACAGCAGCGTTCTTCTTGGCGGAATAGTACGCGAGCCACGCTCGCCGGATCTGCCGCACCATGTAGTTGCGCTTGTATGCGAGCACTTTTGCAGCGAACACGATCTCCTCATTCTCCTTCATGCGAAGACACCCGAGCAGTAGGAACGTCGACCATTCATTGTTGCGGCGGTACCAGGCGCGCTGGACGACCAGTGCCGCGTTGAACTCCTCTTCGCGGGCTCTACGCAGGCTGCGAGCCACCCGTCGTCCTAGAAAACCTCGAATCAGCCTCTGAGCGAGCAGCACGCGCGAAAGAAAGCACTCTTGTCGCTGCCTCTGCGCACAGATCACGAGCCGCCGCAGCCTCCTGATGCGCACGGAGCGGAACGTGGTCTGCACCAACACCACAGCAGCACGCAGCTTCTGGTACGCATTAAAGTGCTTGAGCATTCGGATGTACGCCTGGAACGTGATGATGCGCCTTCGTAAAGCGCAATATCGGATCCTCGCTGCTCGCATGCGCTGCTGGGCTTGGATCTTGGCAGCAGCTGCGCGGTATCGGGCGAGGAACACGCGAAAGCGGCGTCGGCGATACGCGCTCTGCACCAACTCCGCCGCGCTCCAGATCTGTCTCCTTTCTTCACGAATTCGCGGCGGAATTTGGAATTGCAGGTGGCGGCACGGCGCGAGGTACATGTCTCGCAAGACGTGACTGCCGATCGGAGTCGAGTCGTGCAGCCAGAGCAACCGCAGTTTACCAAAGCGGCGCCGCACTTGCACTTGGATCTTGCGAGCAGCACGGTCACGATCCACCCAGATGAGCACCTGGGTCGTCTCGATCCATTTTGTGAATGCCTGCGAGAGATAGCCACGCAATACGTACTCGATCGCGACTTGTAGTCGCTTCTTCGCTGCCGCTCGTTGGTACTCTTTGCCGCGGATCTGGAACCGGCAGTGCTCCACGAACGCCTTCCACTGCAACAACGCCATCCTGCGCTGGTTGTCCTCAAACTCGAGCACCCAAAGCGCCATGGCGCGTCGCATGCGATGTCGACAGTACGCTGCGCCACCGGGTAGCTGGAAGAGGAACTTCAGCGGGAGCTGGTCACGCTCTGCCTGGATGAACGTGTGCATCTCGTTTCGCACGGCCATCTCTTCCCGCCGTAGCTCCTCGATCTCTGCGCCAAGGGACACCATGAAAGAAGTATTCACGCGCCTCGCGAGCGACCGCAAGTGCGCTGCATTTGCTTCGTTCGGTTCCACGGGGGTGCTCAAAATCTCGCGAAGCCGCTTCTGTTTGTACTCGGGCGTGTTGAGATCCTCGACTCGCTCTTCAAGTAGACTGTTGCTGCTATTGCTGGATATGGGTAACGCGGCTGGAGATTGAAGAGCTGACTTGGTCGGTGACACGCTAGCAGCTACTGCTCGCTTGTGGGTCGACTTTTTCCTAGCCGTCTCGGGCATTGGTATCCTATTCTGCAACGGACTCGACGGTCGAACCAGATTCATGTTCACGTACTCTGCGGCCGCTGTCTCTTCGGTCAACCCTTTCTGCTTCCACTCGCTCCATTCCAAGACCTGAAGGCGACTGGGTGGCGGTCGAGAGTCCTTGTCTTTGCCTTCACCTGTGGCTCCGCTTTCGTCTCTCAAGTGGCGCTTGAAGAATGCTGGCGATGCGAGCGGCATTTGCTTTGTGTGGAACACTTCCAGCATGTGCTTGGGATGGAGCAATGCTGCAGCAGCAGTAGTAGCTGGACTAGGCACAGGAGACGATACTGCAGATGCGCCTTCTATTCGTGCGTCCTCATCTTCACTCCTGTCCTCAGCAGCATCACTATCTCCACCTCCATCACCACTGGCAGTTCGTGAAACACCCTCAAAGTTGCTTAAGTCTTTTGTTGGACGGATCAGCGGTAGCGGCGTCAAGCGAGGGTCCCGCTCGAGTGAGGAGCCCACAAACGCTGGTGTGATCACTCGGAAACGCTCCATCTTGAACACTCGCGAAGGGGTCTGACGACTGGAGATCGCGGACGCCATGCTCGCTACTACATCATGCGAGTGAAGTCCTGCTGCTGCTGCTACTGGTGCTCCAACTCTGGCGCTGTGTTCTCCTCGGCTCTTATGTGCAACGTTGGTATCTGAAGCGTCGCGTTTCACCTGCTGACCTAATGGCTTCCGTTGTGAAGAGTCCATTGCTACTGCTGCTGTTGACTCCCATGCGATCCGCTTGCTCTGTTTTGGGGGCGATTCCTGGTTACCCTGGTGTGGATGCGTGGCAATCTCTTGCTCATGGCGCAATAGCTTTTGCTCTGACTTTCGCGGCTTCTTCTTCCATTTCTGACCATTGCCCTTACCTGTTGAATGCGCATTGCCTGGAATGCGACGGTCGTTGGAGTGATTTCGATTGTTCTCCGATGATGATGCTGCCAAGTCGTAATTGCTGATTTGCTGCACTTGCGCACCGCTCTCGGGGCGACCGGACACTGTGAGGAAGAGGAACGCGCTGTTGCGCTCGCTGGGTTTCTCCTGCATCGTCAGCAACTCCGAGTCGAGGGACACGAGCAGCTGCAGGTTCTTGTGCGGAGCTGGTGGATGACATGTAATACACACATAAGGCACGCACTAATGTTAGAAGCCTACATCACACACTCACTTACTTACTCACAAGCGGTGTTTCGTTCTTAGCGTGCACCTTGCATGACGAGCGAGATCACGAGGCAGCAGTTGACGTGGATGCGCCGCGTGTCGGCGTTCTGCACGCGGCTGTGGCGGCAAAAGTTGACGATCTGCAGCAGCGCGTCCACGAGCTCCTCCGACTCCATGCGCAAGCGGACGCAAAGCTCGCGGTCGTGAAAGACGAGCAGCCCCAGCGAGCGTGCAGCAAGAGCTACGTACACATACGTTCACGAACAGCATTAACAACAACACAGCAATAAACAAAGCAAATGGACGCCATACACACAGCACCTCGGTGGTAGATGCTGTTCCTCGCGTTGCGCAGTACGTGGATGGCGTCGTTGACCGCGTCTTCAAGCGGCACGTGCGCGTGCGGCGCAGAGGTGACGGCGGCGAGCGCGACCACGGACTCGAGCTCCACGCGTGTTGACACGTGCTGCGTGGCCTCCAGCAGCCGCCGCTTGCGGTGTCGTGCGAGCGCCGACCGCGAGCGCTCCATGGGCAGAAAGGCAAGGCGCGCGTGAGGGTGTGGCGTCTTCAGGCCATGTCCATTCTCAGTGAGCAGGACGCGGCTGGGCTGGATCTGGAGATTGAGATGGCGGACGCGGCTCTTCGCCTGCTGCTGCTTCGCGCGCATGGATTTGAATGATACTGCGAGTTCAATTTCAGAACGAAGAGGTGGTGCTTTTGAATAGTAATGATGAGCCAAAGACGCGCTTCTGCACCATTACACACTGTCCTCTTTCTTTTATTAGAAGGACTATTTATGTATTAGAAAGGGAAAATGATCACAGCTGACTGTAGAAACTGAGAAAAATGTCCAAATGCCATCATGCCATACGACAAAAAGCTAATAGGTAGCGCGAATTTGTCTGAAAATCGTCCGAGCGCACTTAAGAGAGTATTTAAGGTAAGTGAGTAAGAATCGTCTTAGACTATCCTGCTGTGCAGCCATCTCGATGGTAATATGCGATGTGGGAGCAACATGCCAAAATCAGAATGCGCATAATGCCTGCAAAGAAAGTGAAGATTGCGTGTGATATATAACTTATACCTACAATGGTGCAGTTGCTTCTACCGTATTATTCTCAGTCTTGGTAATGGAGCAGTAAAATCCACTCACAGCTTTGGTCCAGTCGTCCATTATTTGTTTACCGCGTTGCACATTTTAATATCTAGGTTTTCAGTGACTCTTGCGCGCTCTTACTGATCAATTGCCTATACCCAATTGGGTTCAATTGATGAGTTTGCGCCACTGTGTGCCAATTGTACAACAATATCAACATCGCTACCGTTATAACCCTGTTGCACGAGCAATGAAACTCCTTGGATCACAAAGGATCAGAAAGGTCCTACGAAGTTTGTAAAACATAATTGAGAGAAGGGTAGTGAGAGAAGAATAACCAGGGCCGCACTTCCGCTTTGATAAAGAGAGCCGCAGCTTCTAAAATCCAGTATAATAGTATGTATAAAATACGCGATGAAATATTGTTTCTTGCCGCAAACCAACTTACGATCATTCGAGCCTGGTGCTATAGACATGTACCTCGTATGTAGTATTACATTGCGTCAAAGCACGCCTCAGTCTTCTATGTTGATGTAAAAACATTGGTGCAACCTGATTTGACAACGTAACTTAAAGATACTAGTACTAACTATTGTATTTTGCTGGTTGAGCGTGAGAAGGATCCAGTTAAAGCAAAGATTATTCACTACTGAGTGCTAAGCAACTGACCAGTGTTCCAACATGAGAGCTATTGACAGATAACTTTGTTGTGTGAATGTGTGTGTCTGTGTGTGTGTCTGTGTGTGTGTGTCTGTGTGTGTGTATGGGGGATATTTCCGCCCATATAGATCGAGAGATGCGGATTGACGGTCACACAGTATATTTACTGTCAACAGAGTTATTAGTTGTTGACAATGATAATTATGCTGCTGATATCAGTGAGCTGCTGGTACCGCAACACCACGATATATAGATTAGCTGCTGGTGCTACTTGCAATCGTTGTGTGTGTAGAACGCTCTGTGGGCATGCGATCAACGGTGATGAATCGATTTCACGTTCGCATGCCTTCCTCATGCTCTT
>JAASGV010001348.1:0-10958 GCA_023334355.1 Globisporangium abappressorium | reverse complement strand
GTCAAGCACACGATACTGCTCAACCTGAACGTTCAGTGGCACCTCTTCAGTGAGCAAGTCAACGAGCGAGCCGCGCGCATCGGTGTTCTCGTCTTCCGCTTCGTCACGCGCGTCGTCATCGCCTTCCTCTGCAGCGCTGTCTTCCGGCTGCCACTCGGAATCGATGTCGCTTGCCATCGCGTCTGAGGCCTGTTTTCAGTTGTTTGCTCTTGTTTGAGGATATAGATTTTTCTTTTCGCTTTTTCTCGACAACTAGAAAACGATTCGCTAAGCGAATGACCAACTTTAAACGCCTTTTTTGAAAAACCTCAAAAACGGGTTAATGATACTTTTGTTTAAAGTAGACTCATATGATAGATTTCGGGTCAAATTGGGTACTATTGAAATGCTTCTTTCCCCATGGGTATGGGTACCATACCTGACCTTTCCCCTCCATCTGGTTTTAGTCACGCTCCACATCCCACTCTCGATGCTTGAGTCATTTGCTGTTGTTTGGTTGGCGACTGGACAGCAACACCAGAGTGCACACACTTCCCAAGGGGAAGCTTGCGCATTGGGTGCAATGATGTGCCGCTTGTCTTCTTTTATGTCAACAAGTCACCGCTCGAGAGAGATGGAGATGGCCAAAGCGGCCAAAAACAAGAGAGTCAGTGTCGTGCCTCTCCACCATCCCACTGTTGCTCCCGTCGCCCTTTGTGACTGCGTTGATCCAGCAATCCAATCCACGCAACACGCAGCCGTTCCCCTTCATTCCGCTCCTCTTCTTCGCGACGTCGCTGTCTGGTTGGCGATTCTTCGCCACCGCCTGCCTGCCACTGACTGATCCAAGCGCCAACTGGCAGCTCAGTCTGTCAATCAGTCAGTCCGTCCTCTGTCAACCAAACGCATTAGCGCTGCACATTAGTGTAGTGAGTGAGCGCTGAACCAGAAAGCAGAACACCTTCAGCAACCACGCAGAAGAAGGCTCAGCACCAGCGCAGTCGCTTCTAACAAACGAACCCCCGCGCGCGCGCCACCCAAGATGACGGCGAAGCGTGACCACGAGTCGCCGCGGTTCTCCATGACGCTGCACAACCCGTACGACCAGTACGAGAAACAGTAAGTCGCTCTCTCTCATTTGGTACCAAGCCTTTCTATTGGTATCAAGCAAGTCCCTCCCAGTAAAGTTCACGTGTCATCTCTAACCTCTCCAACCTACCCTACCTCCCATGCCAGCTCGATGACGGCGCTCGCCAAGCTCGAAGAAGGCGGCTCCAGACGCCGCTGTTCCCAGAAGGCCTTCGGCACGACACTCGTAGCCCTCGGCGTCGTGCTCGTGCTCATCTCGGTGCTCATCAGCACGGTGCTGCCGCCCGTGATCGACGACACCGTGCGCTCGGGCGTCGTCACGTGCTCGACCGCGACGGGCAACAAGGTCGAGTTCACGGACATGTACGGCGACTGCGACGACTGCTCGCCCTACTACTCGAACCTCTACATGTTCAACGTCACGAACGCCGAGGTCCACCTGGCGCTCTCGACCAAGCTCCAGGTGCACGAGGTGGGGCCCTACGTGTACCGGAGACGGCAGTTGCGCCTGAACGTCTCGGTGGCCAACAACCGCGTGAGCTACAAGCAGTACACGTACCACACGTTCGAGCCGACGCTGAGCTGCGCCGAGTGCTCGGACCAGGACCTGGTCATCGCTTACGACGTCGGATACCTCAACGTGATTGCCCAAGCGGGTGGTGAGCGCGCGTTCCTCATCGCGCTGGCCCTGGGCACGTTCGCCAAAGGTGCCAACGTCTCGACCGCCGCGGCGCAGATCGCCACGAGCGCGCCGCAGATGATGCGCTGGGTCAACGGGCTCAACTCGCTCGACCCGGAGGCCATGAAGACCGTCACGGCGAACGGCCTCGTGATCAAGTTCCTGCTCGGCGGGCCCTCGGCGCTCACGAACCTGACGATGGACGGCTTCGCGTACAACGGCGTGTTCGCCAAGCGCTCGATCTCGCAGTGGGCACTTGGGTACCCAAGCCTGCTCGCCGGTCTGGGACTTGGGTCCAACTACGTGGGCGTGTGCCAGGCTGGCGGGATGGAGAAGCAGTGCGCGAGTTGCACCGGCGCCGAGTGCCTCGCGATCTACGCCGAGTGCAAGAAGTGCGTGACCGGCAAGAACGTCGTGGCCGTGAACCCGCTCACGTGCGGCATCATCGAGAAGATCTACGCGTCCAAGTACGGCGAGACCGAGGCCAAGACCTTTGCTTCAGGCACGTGCGGCTCGTTGTGTACCTCCTCCGGGCTCTGTGCCGCGCCGCTCCCCGGGGCTGTCGAAAGCTCAGGACTCGACTACTCACAGTCTGCACCAGCAGCGGAGAGCCTAGGTACCTACGTCCAGCGCACGGGCTGCGACGACACGAGCGTCATCGGCGAGTACGAGATGTACGACGGCGCCAGTTCGTCGGCGATCTGGGCAACGCTCGACAAGCGGCGCAACCCGACGCTCGCGGAGATCGCAGCGTTCGGCAGCTACGGCAACTGTGCGAACCCGACGTCGAACCTGACGTGCAGCAAGATCCAAGGCGCGGACGCCGTGAGCATCGCCCCCGGCGGCGTCGGCATGAGCGGCTTTGAGAAGGACATCTCGCTAGCGTCAATCAACTTGTACCTGGACCAGGCCAAGTTCAACATCTCGATCTTGAATGCCCACACGGAGCTCAAGTACGACACCATCCCACTGCACCGGTTTACTGTCCCGACGGATTTACTCACGTACAGCGCCGAGAAGGCGGCGGTGGGCACCGGGTACCCGGTCGACGGCGTACAGCCGCTCGCGTTCACCTCGGGCTTCCTCGCGTACCTGTCGTTCCCCATGTTCCTGTACGGCGACATGTCCTTGATCAGCGACGTGGCGATCACGATGAATGACGGTGCGGCCGCCACCACGTCAAATCTCTACAGCAGCGAGAAAGTGGCGAAAGACACCTACGTGGACAAGTACATGATGTTTGTGGACATCGAGGCCGGCACGGGCAAGACCATGCGCGCGCGCAAGCGGCTGCAGGCGTCGTACGCGGTCTCGCGGTCGAGTCTCAACGCGACGCTGCCGATGACCGATGTTCTCTGGCCCGCGATGAAGCCTGAGGTGATCGTGCCCGTGTACTGGGGCGAGGAGAGCGCGATGATCTCCGCCAAGCAGGTCGACAGCTACAAGGTGATCACCAAGCTGCTCAAGGCCATGATCCCGATCCTCATTGTCGGTCCGATCGTGGGCCTGGCCGTGGCTGCTTGGGGCGTGGTCAAGCGCCGCCGCGCCAAGCAGACAGCGCGCGCACACGCGAGCAGCATCATCTGAGCATCAAGTAACGTTATATAAAAGCAAGTAAGCCAAGGCGAAGGAGGGGAGGTAAAGTGATGTTACCGGGTATCTGTAAATATGAACTGACGTGGCTATTAATGTGTGGTGAAACCACTCACTGCTCACTCTATTACCGTGAGAACCATTTCCTAAATGAGCGGGCTATTCCTGCAAAGCTCAAGAACTAAGTTTGCTGATAAAGATGGCAGGAGGATTGAAGTGCTGAAGAGCAAGCAAGCGAGTGCTGTCGAGCGCCTAGGCACAGCCAGACCGAGAGACCGTGTATCGGACTACCCCTAGCGAGTCGATTCGTCACGCGAGTATGGACTCTGCAGCTTCTTTGAGTGATGGCGAGCAAGACCAGAGGCTCTTGATCACCATCAAACCCCCGCTCGCGTCAGACACCAGCAGCAGCGACAGCAAATTGAACACCTCAGGTTCCACGAACCCAAATGATGTACCGGCTGCTCGTCATCAAGTCTCGGAGGCTAAAAGCAATGCCGTTGGCGTTCGCGAAACGAGGACTCCTGCGATGGCGACGGGGAAGCGAAGGAAGCCAACCCAGCAGGCAACCGCTGCGAATGCGTCATCAAGCTCGGGATCTGGCAGTACGAATACAAACAGCAAAAGCAGCAACAGCACCAGCTGCAGCTCGTCGTCCTCATCTTTTCCGACCCCTTTCAAGTGCTGCGGCGATTTCTGCGGCGTAGTGCTCCACGAGCAGCTTCAAGGTCACGGGAAGACTGGGTTAAAGAATGCTTCCATTATCACTGGTGGTGGGTACGCCAACAAGTATCAGTTTGGCTCACGTGCTGCTGCTAAAGAACTTCCAGCGACGACGGCGGTCCAGATGCTCTTCTCGCAGGAGGAACTGGCGACGCTGGGCAACGAGAACCGCAGCCACTTGCTCCATTCGATCCACGTCGGGTCGCGGGACTCCAGTGAGGTATCAAAAGTATCAACTACCACTACCGCCGCTGATGAAGAGCTCCATATGATCACGTACAAGTCGATCGCGCTCGCAAAGGTGAATCGAGAGCACTTGACAGTGTTGCTCCAGGCTCAGCGCAGACTCTTTGACAAGGGCGACCACGGCAGTGGTGGTATCAGCAAGAAGAAGTCCAGCCAAGGAGCACGAGGAGGGGCTCGGCGCTCAAGCCTGTTTGACAGCACGGCGTCGCAGGAATTCCGCGATGGCTCACGGCTTCGAGTGTTTGGCGAGATGGGTGAGGGCGTGGCCAACTACTACCGCCAGGTGCGCGTCTGCAGCGACTGCTACGCGGTCTACACGCTGCTGGACATGGCGCGCAAGCTCACGAGCTCCTCCTTGGAGAAGAACTCGGACGAGAGAGCACTGGAGAAGCACAAGTTGCGCAGGCAGAGACTCGTGGAGAAAACGCAGGAAAAGCTTCGTGACGAGTGGGAAAAGCACGTCGCGAGCGAACTGGAAGACAAGGAGAGGCTCTATCTACGCAAGACCAAGCAGAAGAAGGAGGAAAATACCAGCAGCTGCACTAGCAGCAGTAGCAGTCCTGGGCTCAGGAGGACCAACAGCTTGGCTGAAGAAGAGCAAGAAGAGGCATTTCTCGACGACCTGGACCTCGCGAAGCCCGAGAGAGAACCAGTTTCTCCTGCTGTGGCGACGAGCTCAAGCGGTCGAAGACTCGGTGGTAACGGCGACTTTGGAGACACGCTGCCAGTTCTGCTGTCTCCGAAAGGGCTGCCATTTGGTCGCAAAGAGCTATTGGGAGACTCTGGAGCTACGCAATCGTCAGCATCGAGTTCACCCAATGGCTTGGGTCCCGGATCTGGACAGAGTACGAGTATGCCGGTGCTACCGTCCGCTGCGTCTCTAAGTAGTAGTGGTACCAATGACAAAGCTACCAAGCCCAGTTTGTTCAAGAATGGCGCACCTGACTCGACCAAGCAGCTGCTACGAAGCAGTGATACCTTCAAGGGCTTGGACAAGTACCTGCGCGGCGAGAGCAAGCAGATCGAGGAGCCGACACTGGTGGAAGGTCAGCTTTTTAAGTCTAGTGGTCATGGCACTGCCCTTGGTACCAGTCTTGGTACTAGTACCACCACCAGCAGCAGCAGTATATCGAGAAAAGCAAGACCCAAGACCCCAACTGGTGTCTCAACGGTGCTGCTCGTAGACTCAGATCCGAAATCCCTCGAGCTGCTGCACTGCGCACTGAGCTCCATCGCTGGGCTCTCACTCGACATCGAGAGCATCGTAGATGCGAACGAGGCGCTGCAGACGGCCAAGACGTTTGCCTACGACCTCATTCTCTGCGAGCGCGATCTCGCTGCGAGTAGTACTACCACCAATTCTCAGAGTGGAGTACTCAGCGGACTCGAGTTTACGAAATTGCTGCGGCAGTTCGAGCTACAAAAGTCCATCACTTCTTCTCAGAAAGCCAAGGGCTCATCGCTTGCCTTAAAGCGCACAACCGTGATCTGCATCACGTCCAAGACAGCCCGCGAGGATCTGCAGCTCTATCGAGACGCTGGTATGGACGGCTGTGTGGGGAAGCCGATCCACCAGGACTCGCTGCAACACACTGTCCAGGCCGCACTCGCCAAGGTCGTATCTTCTTCTTCTTCCTCCTCTGGGGTCCCAGCGGGTCTAGGTACAACTGCGGACCCAAGCGGCAATGCAGCGATTACAAGCGCCACGGAGGCGCTCGCGCAGGCGAAACTCGAGCAGCAGGAGCGCAAACGCCGCCGAAGAAGACGCATCGAAGCGTCGAGCGCGCTTCCGTTCCCAGGGATCGCTGACATGGACGCGCGAGACGACTACGTGGCCGGCACGTTCCAGATGGACGCCGAGACCTCGATCCCCTACTGCGTGCTGGGCAACCCGGTGCTGCAGCCCCAGCATGTACCCAACACGTTCTTCAACCTGGTGGTAATCCACGACATCTTCGATACCTGGGAGCGACTGCAGATCCTGCTAAACCCGGTCATCACGAGATACCACGGCGCGATCCAGGTGCTGGTCTGGAACTACCCGGGCCAGGCGTACACGACCTGGCGACCGGGCACGTTGCTCAACAACGTCTACCACGTGCAGTGCTTCCACGCACTGCTACAGCACGTTGGTTCAAAGGGACTCGGGCTCTGGCGCGACGCCCCGTACTATTTGATGGGCATCGGGAACGGCGGCAACATCGCGACTGCGTTCTGTTCCCACTCGACGCCTCTGGACCCGAACACTCGCGCGCTCCTGCTCGTGAACTCGTTCGCGTTTGTGGACGCGCAGCTCGCGCAGTTTTTCCACGACTGCCTCAAGGTTTTCAGCTGCACGCCCGAGTCCCGGCCAGACCTGCCCGTGTACTTCCACACGCGGTTCTTGTTCTCGTCGGCGTACCTGGCGCGGGTCTCGACACCGCTGGCGCTCAATCTGTACACTGCGGTGATGAATCCGATCACGCTCGACGGTCGCAAAGCGCTCTGTCAGGGGGCACTGGCACATGCGGACCTGCGGACTACTGGCGACCTGGCAACGAGGCTCCGCGTGCCGTTTCTCAACGTGTGTTCGTCACAAAATGCGCTGGTGAATGCTGGCACTCAGATCCAGAAGATCCTCGAGCTCTGCGGACTGGAGGCCATCGACTCGATTGGGAAAGTGCTTCGACAGCGGATCAATGGTGGTGGTGGTAGGAAGAACAAGAGCAGTTGCATCCTCTGGCTACCGAGCGGGCACGAGATCTTCCAGAAGTGCAAGCAGGACATGCTGCTGCTTGTGGAGCAGCTGGTGACCGGGTACCACGAAGTGAACGACGCGCCGCCAATCTCTTCTCTGCCAGGCAAGATCAGTACTGTTGCTGTTGTTGTTGGTGGTGGTGGTTCTGATTCGTCCATGAAGCCCTTGGTACCAAGCAAGCGAGCGCATGATACCCGCGGCGTCTTTCGAGAAAAGCTGGATGCTTCGAAACATCGAGACGAAGACGAGACTCGAGCTCAGCAGAGAAAGACGAGTTCCAACAGCAATAGCAATAGCAGCAGCAGCTTTGAGGACTCGTTCATCGACAACGTGCTCTCGACAGTCAAGCAAGTGCTGGTCGCAGCCCCACAGCCATCCCTGCGACCAAGTTCTCGCGGAGCGGTTGATACCAATACCAACAACAACAACCAGCTCCAGTCGCCCGAGAAAGCAAAGTGGACCCAGTTCCAGCACGAGAAAGCCCAAAAAGCCGTATCCAAAGGCTCAATGGACGCTGCATCGAGTAGTATCAAGGCTGGGATAGCCGACAAGAAAGAGATGAGCCCGTCCAAGCTCATCGCGATGACGTCCTGGGACCCAACGACCCCGGCGTTCGAGCGCCTGAGCTCCAACATCATCTACAAGATCGGCGAGGGCTCCAAGATCTACCCGGACAACAACTGCACTGACAGTAGCAGTAGCAATGCCAAGGCGTCAGCAAACAAAGCGCTGATGCCCGAGCTCAAGGAGTACATGAAGTGGCGCGTGAAGCGCAACCAGAAGCGGCTGCACCGCATGGAGAAACAGGCGCAAGTCATTCAGCGCGCGTTCCGGGCGTTCTACGCGCGCACGCTGATCATCCGCATCAAGCGCGAGCGCTGTGCTGTCGCACTTCAGCGGCTCTGGCGCGCCAAGCTCGCGCGGAAAAAGTACAAGGGGATGAAGAAAGAGGACTGGGCTGTGCGGCTCCTGCAGCGCAACTGGCGCGGCAAAATGGGTCGCGATTCGTACCGCGACCGCGTGCGCAAGTACCTGGCGGCGATTGACATCGAGCGGATCGTGCGCGGGTACCTCGCGATGATGTTTGTGACGCGCATCCGTTACAAGATGCATACTTCGGCCGTCGAGATCCAGCGCATCATGCGCCAGTACCTGGCGAAGAAGCGCATGTTCCTCCAGCGACTGCGTCGCAACAGCGCGATGTGCATCCAGCGCGTGTTCCGCGGCCACTTGGGCCGCAAGCGTTTCACGCACGAGAAGGACAAGTTTTTGTACTCGAAGACCCAGTCCCAGGGCATCGCGTTCGGCAAGCAGATGTTGCTCGAGTACAAGCTCTACGGCACGAAGCTGCAGAGTGAGGTGGCGCTGCTCACGAAGGCGAAAGAGGACGTGGAGAAACAGGCCGAGGTGCTCGTGAGCGAGATCTGCGAGTTCGACGAAGGCATCCGACTGCTCGAGATGGAGATGCACACGCTGAGCCAGGTGGAGACCGAGAGCATGGGCAAGAACATGGACGAGCAGGGCAAGTGGCAGCTGCGCGAGCAGAAGATGCGTCTCGACCGCGAGTTCACGCAGATGCTCGCGCAGATCGCGCTCCGTAAAGAGAAGCTGATCGTGCTCGAGGAGAAGCTGCAGCAGCTCGACAAGGAGCGGCTCGCCAAGGAAGAGGAGCTCAAGAGCCTCGAACGCAAGCTCGTGATCCTACTGGAGGAGCAGCAGCAGGAGCTCGCCAAGATCAAGCAGAAACAGCAGACGCGCAACCAGCTCATGCTCGATCTGATACCTCCGAACGGTAGTAGTGGTGGCGCTGGGACGCCAGGTTTCCACATGGGCAGTCCACTTGTGAATGGGAGTCCATGGAGTGGGCAAAGCCCTGGTGGAGGACCTCGGTCGACTCTGAATGGCTCGGCCCATATCCCATCGGCAGTGTCGAACACGGCGTCGGCGTTCACGCAGCAGCAGCGCGAGGAAGCCAACTCGCTCATGGAGTCGACCGAGACGATGATGAAGTTCGGCTTCATGTCCATGTCGATGACCTACTTTAGTAGCATGAACATGGTGCGGGCGATGCGCAAGATCGGCGCGCACCACATGACGCTCGACAGCGCCGCCGTGGTCTCGAACAAGAAGTGGCCCGAGTATGGAACAGCAGCAAGCAGTGGAGGTAGCCCAATCTCGCCGTTCGTACCTGGCTCTGCTGCTATGAGTCCATTCGGGTTTAGCAATGGAGAAGCTGGGGCTGGTGGAGGTTTCCAGCCAGCGATACCTCCGGGAAGCTTCCCAGGTCAACAGCCGCTCCAGGTTGCAGGCTGGAGCGTCGTAGACGTCAGTCGCTGGCTCGATACCCTGGCGCTCGGCCAGTACAAGCGCGCGTTCTCCGACGCTGCCGTCGACGGTGCGCTGCTGTTGCACCTGAACGACGACGACCTCAAGAACACACTCGGCATGGAGCACCGGCTGCACCGCAAGAAGATCCTGACGTCTGTCGAACAGCTGCGCGAGACCGAGCGCGTCAAGATGAAGAAGCTCTATGGAGCAAGCGGAGGTCCCGACAATTTACCAGTCGATGGTGGTGGCGGTGGTGGCACCCTCGCTTCTTCACCTCAGCGAATGCAGCCATCCCCAATGGTCCAGACCCAGACCCAGGCTCCTTCCTCATCGCCAATGAGAGGATCCCCATCGATACCTGATACCTCCAGTAGCAGTTCTGAAGGTGATACCGCCAGTGTGAGCTCCGTCGTAGGCGCGAACCTCAAGGTCGTCGTGGGGTTCTCCGAGTTCTGCACGCTCGTGCGGCACGGGAAGCTCAAGCAGCTCAAGGAGGCGCTCGTGAATGTGCCCGACCGGCGCTTCGATCCGCTCACGGTCATGCAGCCGTTCAACCCCGGGGTGGGCACGATCTACGACGACCTGCTGGAGAAGAGCGTCTTCCACGTCAACAAGAGTGACGAGAACGGCAACTCGCCGCTGCTGCTCGCGGCGCAAAACAACAACCTCAAGGTCGCGCAGCTGCTGCTCGTGAAAGGTGCAAACCCCAACCACCAGAACGTGAGTACCCATGGGTGGTGTGTGGTTGTTGGTGTATTTTAGTGGTGACTGGGTGCAGTTTATGCACAAATGGGTGTATTTTTGCTAACATTTGGGGTATTTTGTTGATTTTGTTTAGAAAAACGGCAACACTGCAGGCCACTACGCAATGGCGTACAGCTTCTTCGACCTCGGCGCGTGGCTGCTGGACCCGGAGAAAGGTGGCGGTCGCGACGATCTGCTCAACGACAACGGGCTCACTGCCTACGATGGACTTCAATAGACACTTTCACACACTCTCAGTTGGTGGCGCATTTTTGACACTAAGATTTGGCTCAAGTTGTTTGTTTTAAAACCGGCGCGCGCGAGCGGCGCTTACTTCGTCTCCCAGAGGCGCAGAGCGCGGCGCACTCTCTTGACTAGCTGATTTGATTCGCGTGAATGGTGGATTCCTCTTAAAAGTCCGTAGTGTCTCTTTAAAACCAGAATCGCGCCAAAAAACCCTATTCTCTCTAAAAACGCAATTGTATTTTTTAGATTTGAGCATAGATTTCAAGCAAATTAAATGTATTTGTCTTCTTCTGAGCAGAATGTAGGCAATATAAATGTACTTTATCGATTCCGAGCTGAATTTTTGAAATGAATTTATTTTACCACACAAACTCTGTTCATTAATCTGTCAAGCTTCGTTTATGTTCATTTGACTTGCTTTCATTATGGATAGTTGCTTGAAGGTATCTTGACAGATTGTTGACAGTTGCTTCAGAAATATATAATTCCACATAATGTGTCAAGACGCTTTTGTACCAGAATTGCTATTTGAAGGCTCTTGACACATTGTTGAGCGGTTTTAGCGAGTCGACAATCGACTTCGACGGGATATGC
>JAASGV010001347.1:0-10959 GCA_023334355.1 Globisporangium abappressorium | reverse complement strand
GGAGCACGTACGGGATGGTGTGCAGCTCCGCTCGGTGTCTCCACACGACGAAGGGGCCGACGAGCACTGGTTCATAGAGAATGTCGTAGTCGTGTGGCTCTTGACTGCTACTGAGAAGAGCCCTGCTGTGTATGTCTAATGGCTTCACCTTGGAAATGGAACGAACCAAATCTTCGTAGTGATGATGGCAACGAGAGCTTTTTCGAGAATTTCGTCGTGAAAGCAATTGACGAGCGAATGAATGGTTGAGAGGTCCTGACCAATCGACAACATGTGAGTGGGCAGTGACTGATGGTCATTTGGACGCTTGATAGCATTACAATTGCACGCCTGATGCGTTTCTGTACTTGGCTGGCGTTGGCAACCTTGACACGGTCTAGTGCAATCGCTTTGAAAGATACTCCACGTCAGCGATGAGCAAGGCTTCTTCTATCGAGGTCCATGACTTTATCCGCGCGAAAACCAAAGTGAAGAATGCACCTTATAGACGGGCGTGGAGGCGTAGCAAGAGATGCCCGACTTGTTCTTCGAACACACAATAACAAATCTGGATTCTAGAGGTATTGTCGTGTTCCACACAAGACCCTCGACCGCAGATGAGCACGAAACTCCGCTTGGCTCGGACTTGGCGCGCTTTTGAGCTCTGCTGATTGCTGGCTTGAAGGGCGATCCGACTCAGGAGTGATAGTTTGAAAGAGCACGCGCATGATCCCGTGGTGCTTGAGGCTCTGGTCTCCTGTTGCATCCACTTTCCCCCACCCAGGAGGCGGCAACTCTGCACTCGGTATCAATGTTGTTGAAGGTCCAAGCTGGCCCGTGACCTCTCGAGTCGCATTGTAATACGCTCGATCTTGCCATGTCTTTTGCTGGAAATCAAAAGCGAGCTACATGTTAGCCACCCCATGTACTACGATCAAAGACAAACGCCATCACTCGTACCCCTTCGTTTAGCGCCAGCTGGGCTAAGATCTGCACAAGCTCCCGCTCGTCACGAACACTCAGATCCAGCGGTGGGAACTGTCGATCAGGCTGCATTGGGTCGAAAATATTGAGCCAGCCGAGCCGCCGAATACACTCTTGCTGGTCCTCACGTGACAAGTCATCGTAAATCTGCAGACAACAAACACCACAAAACGGATCAGCTCAAAAAGCGGCTTTCACACTGTGGGAAATTGGAACCTTACCTTGATGAAATTCTCCACATCCACAAGTCGACCGAAGAGAATGCACGCAGCTCGTGCTCGAGCATTGATTGCATTCGGGAACGCTGAAATCAGCTCAGCTGCCTGATCAAAATGCAGCCACCGATCGCTCACGAGCATTTCCAGCTGACTGAGCTTCTGCTGCACTCCATCTAGAGTGTTTTTGACACTAAAAATGCTCGAGGCACTGGAATCTCTGGTGTCTGTTGCATTCAAGCGCAAAACCGAGTTTCGCACGATCTCCCACCGCAGTTGGGCATTTTGGCGGCTCTTCTCAAGTCCGTCGAGGGTACTAGCTTCCTGTTGAATGCCCAGCTTCCGGAAACTGCTTCCAGTGCTACCCGCATCATCTGTGATCGGACCTGATAGTACCTCAAGAAGCTGCTCAAACCTCCTCCTCGTCAATGTCTTTGTTCCACGCGGAGGGCGTGTCGTGCTGACGTAATAGAACTCCACCCTCCGCGTAATGTCTTCTCTTGCAACAGGATTCAGCACTGATGAAGATGCCGCGCCAAGTTTCGAGGACAGTTGCATAGTTGACGTTGGTGCTAACAGCGCATTCAAGATGTATGTGCTCGTCAGCAGCACCATTTTGCCATCGATCGTAGCATTGCGAAAATTCTCCCAGTTGCCGTGCTGTGAGGTATCACTGCGTCCTGACCGGTTCTTGCTAAATTGTTTCTCCTCTTGTGCTATCAGCGCGAGTTTCTTCAAAGCCGCGCGGTCGTCTGCTGACGTCAAGTCGAGACAATACTTGTTCGTCAGCGAGCCTAGCAGTACAGAGTACATGCTCCCAAGCTGTCGCTGAAGCGCAAAGCGCTCTTGCCACTGCTTTCTCGGATCAAAGAGATGTACAACAAGCGAAATGGCTTCTCTTCGGTTGACCATCTGGGGCAGGATGCGAACCAGAGCGGCGATTTTCCGTGAAGCCGATTTCAATTCGCCCTGTTTCTCTAACAATTGCTCAGCTTGCGCAGCGGTGAAATACAGATCCGAGTCGGCAAGCACCGCTTTCAAGAAATCTGCTTGTTCTGCATTGTTGCGACTCATGTCTTGCACGCTGGACACGAGCTTCGCGATCACGGCGTCCGAGACATTCTGGCCTGGAGAAAACCCTTTGGATCGGCGTCTTCCCGAATCGTCGCTGTCCTCTGTGGTTGCGCTAATGGTCCCATAATGGTGGGCGTGATCTCTATCGAACTCCACACTCAGTAAGCCAGTTGTTGGGATCTTCCAGATCACTCCAGAGGCTTCTCGCAGCGCGATAGCTTCGTATGCTTCATCCAGATCCTTCTCTCGGGAATCACTGTTCTGAGACTGCTCTTCGCCATATTGTGTCGCACGGAACATCTCTGCTTTCATAAACTCGAGAAACTCGTGCTCATCGATTTCGCCACTACTGTTCAGATCGTACCGCGCCATCATTCGCTTGATCTTTTGCGGTGTCACATCCTGAATCCCGACAAAGCGAAGCACGTTCTCAATTTCCTCCGCATTGAGGCTTCCAGAGTGGTCTGTGTCCACCATTGCGAAGCCGCAGCGCAGGAACAAATCATGAAACTCGTCTTCCTGAAGCGATCCGTTGTGGTCATAGTCGTACTCATGCAAGAGAATCGCCAGTCTTTCTTCATTGATGTTGAGACCATACTCGCGCAGAGCCTGGACTAACTCTTGAAAATCCACAGAGCCAGATTGATCCTTGTCAATCTGAGCAAATAGCAACGCGACTGGACTTCGGTTTTGCAAAATCACTTGTTTGCCGTCAGGGGATCCTGTGTCAATAGTCGTCTTCTTCTTCGGCCGACGAGAGAGCTCAATTTTCGTACTTGTGGACTTACCTCCGCTCAGTGAAGGTGAATACTCGAGCTTGACGAATCGATACTCTGCTTTGAACGTAGCGATCCGGAGAAGCTCGTGCGCGATCATGTGTTCGTACGGATTGCTGAGGTCAAGAGAGTATTCCCCAGTCGGATCTGCAGGGTTGAACAGAGTCATCTCTTTCGTCGACTTGCCGGTCTCATGATCGCTTTGTCGACTTCTCACATGTGACCCACCGACTGAACTTCTCAAATTGCATTCGAAGAGCGAGAGATGACAAATGGAGTGTTCGCCACCTGTTCGCGTACACGAGGCGTGCATGAGCGCTCTTCCACTTTCCAGACCGATGGAGTTTCCGTCAAGGACGAGTTCCCGCAAGCCTTTATTGGCGGCCAGTCTACTCGCAATCACCATTGCCCCCTTTGCGCCGATGCTGTTGTAGCTCAGATTCAGTTTCTCCAGCGCTGTGTTGATGCGAATAGTCTGACCAAACACCATCGCGCCTTGGTCGCCGCATGCGTTGTACGACAGATTGAGTTCTTTCAGATTGTAGTTGAGCTGGAGCGCGTTGCCAATCGGAGAAGCGCTTACAAATTTCAACAAGTTCCATGACAGATCCAGCGTCGCGATGTTCAAATTCACGTTCAGCATGGCTCCAATCGATTCGCCGCCTGTCGGTAACGGATATGAACCGGTGCTGCTTGTGTCCCTGTCACTTGAGCTTGGCACCTTGGGCTTGGGTTTTGTACTCAGAATCTGACCGATTCGATTCGAGCGCAGATACAAGTGCTCTACCGACTTGTTCTTCTCGAATGCGATCATGAAGCGCGTACATTCCTGGTCGTCAACGTCCGCGTTGTTCATTGTGAGTGTCTTGATGGTGCACAATGACGAGGCGATGTAGTTTCGTAAGCTCGTCGCACTCTTTGAGCCGATTTCGTTCTCCGAGATGTCCAACTTCGTCAGGTTTGGTTTGTTCTCCAGGGCGAGCAGCAGGGCGTTTAGCGCGTTGTCAGAAAGGCGATTATCACTGGCGTTGATCGATTCGACGAGCGGCAAATCCGGGAGACACTCTGCAAACTGAATAATAAAGTTGTCGCCGAGCCCTTGGTGACTGAAGTCGTACGTGTGGCAATTGTCCTTGCGAATCAAAATGGAGATCGCTGGATGGGACTTTGCGATGCATGACGACAGGAACAAGACACGAGGAGAATGCAGCGACGGGCTCGACTCCATGCCAGCGAGCGCTGTTAAAGCGAATGACGGCCCAAGAGCAGTAGACTGAAGAGCTTGGCGGCGACGAGCGAATGGCGAGGTTGAAATTCGGCTCAGTTCTTCAGACGAATGCTGTTGTGCCCTTGCGTCGTCACCCACGTCGTCAGGACTGCCATGTGTAAGCGCAATTGAGGATAGCATGGTAGTTTTTCTCAGAGGCGACGCTGGCGTTCCCATAGAATTAGCGCTAACGGCAGTCGGTATTCGCAACGACTGTGCTGATGGAGTAGCTGAGTACCCAGCGTGTTTGTCCACAGATTTTTCGACAAACAGGTGGGACTTGCCATGGAGCTCCTGGTAGGTTTTGTAGTACGCCGTCTTCGCCCCCGCGCCAAAGTACTTGAGCCGCACTTGGGTTGACGTCGCAGTGTCGGGATCAAGCTCGTTTTCATTATCCTCGCCTCCATCGCGACTGCTTCGCGGACTTTGCTCCAAGGCGCTGTTGTTGTTGTTGTTGCCGCTATTGCTGTTGCCACTCTCTTGTTCTTCTTTGTCTTCTTCCTCGTCTTGAGCATCCTGCGCTGCAGCGGCTGAGAGCACCATCGGATCCCGCAGTGGTGCGAATTCAAAGGTAGACCGCTTGTTGGGATCGCTTCGCGCATTATTCGCAGAATCAAAAGCTGCAGGCTTCACTTTTGCTTTCGCTTGACGTAGTGCTGCTATTTGCTGCGGAATCTTTTGATGACGATCGTAGAACCGATTGCGGACGTTCTCGTCGAGCAGCTTTTCGACCTCGTCCATGGATTCCTGGAAGCTCATAGCGCTGGTGTACTTCCCAACAGTACTCGTGTGGTTGGCGCCAAACCCTCCAGTTGTACTCAAGGATGTCCTGTGGGCTTTCACGGTCGTCTCGCTGCGTGAAAGTGACGCAAGCACTGGTGAATGGAAGATCTTCACTGGTGAAAGCGACGGTGCAGGTGGCAGCGGCGACAGCGACGCCTTCCGCTGTGACGAAGAGCGCAGCGAGTCGTGCTGCATGTCCGCCAGCGACACGTCGAGCAGATCGCGGTCCCAGCTCATGCGTCCGAGGAAGCGCGCACCATTTGGGGCTGCTGTTGCAGCGACAGCAGCCGACTCTCCTGCTACGGCACCATCAATGGCCTGGAGCACACGTTCATAGACAAGAGAGAGCGAGTATCACGGCACGTTAGCGACATGGCTACCATTAACCTGCTCAAAGATGCAAGCCAAATGGGTCTCTTTACGTACATGGAGAGGGCCGGACGACGACTTGCGCTGCGGGGACGACAACACGCTCAGACGCGGCAGCACATGTGCGTTCATTCTTTATTGATGTGATAGGAAGGAGAAGAGCGCGGAGCTCAGCGTGCAGCGAGCATGAGAGAGCGGCACCCATGGCATTTGTGCTGCTGCTTCATCATTGCTCGCTTAGGTCTTTTGGCACTGACGTTGCTTGTCTGCAAATGCAGTCAAAGCAAATGCGCCAACTTGTCAGTTATGCTGTTGGGGAGGCTGCCCGCTCGAGTCTTTTCGGTTGTGAAAACGAAACATGGTGGAATGTGGAATGTAAAACAAGCTATTTGATAGGATACTGTCCAAGTACTCCTTGAAGTCTGTCTAATTTAAGACCTGTTTCGATAGATACAAAAAATTACCTAACCAAAAAATAAAAAATTAATAATAATTGATAAATAATACCTTTCTAAAATGGTCAATACCGTTTCTCATATAATGGACATATTTGACAGACACATTTCTCCTGTCTTTTCACGGTTGCGCTTGAGCCACCACTTACGCACGTCAACGTGGCTTCCTCTAGCAGCTGTGCGCATGGCTTGCCAGTCCAGAGGCTCGCAGTCGGAATACCTCTCTGTGAGCCCGTCAAGCGCTCTACGTGGTCTTCACATACTGCGATTCTGAAGACCTCCGTTCGCAGAGAAAGCTCCGGTGTCGATACAAGCGAAGGTGGTGGCAGGGAAAGCGTTGGAGGCATCTCACAACTTCAGATGGATAAATAGGGAAAGTGAGGAGGTATGGGAATGAAGTGGCTCTGATTTGAAAAAAATGTTTTGAACCCTCTTTGTCGAGCTCACAATCAGAGGCAACGCGAACTTCGGTGGAGGCGTGGGCATCGATAACATGGGCGAGTCACTGTAAACCAGAGTGTCAAGACGATAGACAACCTCTCACTTGTCAATAACTTTCATCCTTAAATTGTTCCTCGAAACACTCTCTTTGCCACCGCTTTCGCAAATTGACTCAGCCAGTCAATCTCCCCACACACAGACACATATCATTCCACAGTTGAGTCAATCAGGTACACAGCCATGAATCTTCTCAGTAGCAGTCAAGAGCCACACGACTACGACATTCTCTATGAACCAGTGCTCGTCGGCCCCTTCGTCGTGTGGAGACACCGAGCGGAGCTGCACACCATCCCGTACGTGCTCCACCTCGTCAGCGAATTCGTGGACTCGTCCAGCAAGTTCTCATGTCTCTCAGAAGCAGTGCATATCGGATCACTCAGGCTGCTCGACCACATCGCAGACCGCGACGACCGGCGGTGAAGAAGCGAGAGCAAGTCCCTGATGCGAGTCAAGAGCTACAAGCAGCAGCAGTTTAGCGACGCGATGAAGATCGCGATCACAAACGGCAGCCTCCACGTCGTCAAGTGGCTCTGCAGAGCGACTTTCGCGAAGATCGCATCCAAAAGGAACTGCTTGAGCGTGCAATGAGCTTTGGTCATTTGGAAATCCTCAAGTGGCTCTTGACGAAGTCTCCACCAGAGCGACCAACTCTTCACAGTGACACTTTGCGGCGTGTAGCGATTGAAGGTCAATTCGAGGTCGTTCAGTGGTGGTGGGCGAATCAGGATCACAGAGTGTTCACAACGATGGAGCTGGAGCTTGCGATAAGAAGAGGACACCTAGAGATTGTGCGCTTCCTCCGTTCCGAAGGTAGGAATCCGAGCATGTTCCGCAGCGGTGTCCTAGACGAGGCGGGGAAGAATGGACACGTGGGAGTTGTCGAATGGCTGCACGGGAATAAACTGGGTGGTGGCAGGGTCTCGGCGATGAACCGCGCGCTTCAGCGAGGTCACTTTGACATGGCGAGGTACTTACTTCCGTTTATTCCGCCCCACTACTTGCAATTGTATCCGTTCGTGTGCGTTACTGCGCTGAGTGGAGACGTGGAGCTTCTGGAGTGGATCTGCTCGCAAGTTGGAAACGACAACGACATGACGTTTCTTTTTAGTCACCTGGTCAAACTCAGCTCGGCACCAAACCTTTCGAGTGTGCTGAAATGGCTTCACAGACATTCGTACGAGTTTTGTAGCGTCGAGCTCTTTCGTCAACTGATTACGAAAGTAAACCTGGCAGAGATGAAATGGTTGGTGGAGAACTACTCTAAGGTTTAGGGACTCTCCAAATGGGGAATCGACCCACTAGCGGCTACCTTCGCAGCACAAGACGGTAATCTTGAGATGCTCCAGTGGCTCCACGAGAACGACGCGCCGTTCACGACTGACGTGATGGACGCAGCAGCAAAGTATGGTAACTTTGAAGTTGTAGTCTGGCTCCACAAGTTTCGGAGTGAAGGCTGCACCACCAGGGTAATGGACGGTGCGGCAGTTAACGGACACCTTGGCATCGTGATGTTTCTGCATCACAATCGATCGGAAGGCTGTACGACCGACGCAATGGACGATGCTGCGAGGTATGGACACCTCCGCGTACTGAAGTTTCTCCATTTCAACCGAATTGAGGGCTGCACCACCGCTGCGATTGACGACGCCGCGTATGAGGGTGAGCTCGGCGTTGTCAAGTTTCTGCATGACAATCGGAGCGAAGGCTGCACGAAACGGGCAATGGACCGTGCATGTGACGTCAAGATGCTGGAGTTTCTGCACCAGAACCGCTCTGAAGGTTGCTTGAAAGAGGCATTCGCCTACCAAGCAGGAAGAGATGGGACCTTTGAGATGCTCGACTGGCTGGCTGAGAAGAAAGCGGACTTGATGGATCTTGGGCGACTGCGCAAAATCGCTCAAGAGCGCAGTCTGTATCATCTCTAACTCTGGGTCGACGCTCTGGAGGCAGAGCAAACGATCTACATGCTTTTTTAGAACCGTTCGCGGACTCTACTCCATCCTGGAGCGCAAGAGCGTCTCCGACCACGCGACGCAGGAGCTTAGCACATTTCAAGTAGCTCTTCAACCACATGCCCGATGCAGTTAATAATTATATACCTGTAGTGACATTGTTGCTTTAGTGTTTGGATGACGAAGCTGCACCTGCTGGTCAATGCGGCGGCGGCCAAGGTCATCAAGGCGGCCGGTGTTCAGCTCTTCGTGTCAGCCGAGTACGGCGTCTGTGTGACGGATGGGTTCACATGCCACAAGCAAGTGGTTGTAGTGGGATAAAGTTGCAAGCTCACCACTCGCCGGATCTCAGGTACCCTGAGATCGAGCTGGCATAGGACAAGGACTCGAAGACGTAGATATTTATGTCTTACCATCCTAGGTAGCTTGTAGTGAGAACGATGAGCTCGTTGACGGAGAGCTCAGTCTAGAGAGCTCACTTCTAAACGTACAACGGCCAGCACAAGCCAATACATCGAGGAGTACCCAGGAAGCGTCAACTTCCCCAGTAAGAGTGAGTTCCATTCGTAACCCACCACAGTGGTCCAGAACGCGCTCAGGGAACTCGACCTTCCCTACACGGTGTTTTACATGGGTTTCTTCGTGGAATCTTTCCACATGGTGCCGGATTTCGACTTTGCTGGCGGCAAGATGCGCATCGTGGGCACCGGCGACGTTGCGCAAATCATGACATCGCGTCTGGACATTGCGTGCTTCGTGGCGCATGCGATCACGAATGCCGAGTCATCGAACCTCGCGTGGACCAAGATCCCAATCGAAGGCGACCGCAAGACCCGCAAGGAAACCGCGGTGATCGTTGAGAAGAAGTTCGGCAAACCCAATGAGATCGAGTTGGTCGACCTGGAGGAGACGTGCAAGAGCTTTACCACAGACCCGTTCGCGTTCTTCGCGACGCTCGTCGCAGATGGAATAGCAGTTTTCGGTCCAGAAGAGGACATGAAGGCTGCGATCAACAAGTTCTTCCCAGACTGGAATCTGCAGTCCTTCGAAGATGTTGTACAGTTGTAAGTATCCGAATACAAAAACACTTCAGGCAGCAAAGATTTCCTGCATAACTTGGTCAGCAAGTCCATCGCCGTCGTACAATTTGACATATACTGCTGAGGAAATGTTGCGTCGTCGATGCCACGAGTTGCCCTTCGAGATGGCAGCTGTCCATCGTAACGGATCGTACACTAACTGAAGGATTCCGATTTCCAAGGACGCTCAACGGGTTGGCTCGCTTTCGACTACTGGTTCTACCGTTGACTATCACCGATGTTCGCATTCAGCAAAGGGGGAACTGGACGATGCAAGGATTTTCATGCGCCGAAACACACACGCATGGCCCAAGAGTGAGGGAATGCGATGTCTGCGTTAGGGTCCAACCTGGAGTACGAATGTTGTTTTGGATGTTGATGAATGCGCCAGCAACTGAATGATAGTGCTGGACATGCTCGATGATGATCCGGCCGTTTGTGGCTTTTCCTAGGCGTTCTGCATGCGCTTTCTTCCAACGGGAAGATTGTGAGCCGTGCAATCGCACCCGCCTCCGTGCTCTCTCACTTTAGTTTTACATCTCGAGCACGCACACAGCCAATTATCAGTTTACCAGCTCCAGCTCTCTCTCTCTCCAGCAATTCAACCATGAAGACTTTCGCTCTCATCATCGTTGCTTCGATTGCTGCTGCTCTGGCGAGTAGCGAGCCTGTGATGGCACGAGAGGAAGGTACACCATCAGGTTCATATCTATTGCCCTAGAGTACACATGGCTCACCAGTAACACTGACTGTATTGGCTCGATTTCGAAATAAGGCACCCACCTGCGTCACCTGGAAGGAATGTCGTCGCCACTGCAGCAGCAGATGCCGAACGAAGCAGCTCAGCGCCCGCAGCGCAACCCGAACGACAACCGCGAGCAGTGGTGGGGACCTGGGCTCTACGGTGGAGGCCTCTACGGCGGAAGCCTCTACGGATACCCGTACGGCGGCTTTTACGGCAGAGGCTTCTACTACTGAGGTGGATGCGCCTAGAACCCCTCGATTTTGAATGTATCAAGAGGCTGCGAATCCCAATTGGTAATGGTGACGGTGGCAACATATCCCTTGTATTTTCGTGTTTCTTCCGAGTCATCTTGGTTGTGTCGTGAGTGAGTGAGTGCGTCTATTCTGCCTTTAATGTGCGAATAAAGACAAAAAAATGCGTTGTGAGTGCGAATATGAGAGGTTTCCTTGCATCATTATAAGTCGTCGAGGTGGAAATTGTTGTCGACCGCGCACACTTACATGAACAAGTTTTGGAGAGGCTTCCAAACGAAAATACTTGGGCTATGTGCTGTGGTATGTGACTTGTGAAGCTGCAGATACGTCGCAGGTTCACATGACAACTCCATGGCGACAAGGTTAACCACACTTAGTGTGCTCAATTTGCAGCGCATTTGTCCAGAGAACGACCGAATGCATCTCTAGTGAAGATGCCACTTCACGGAGCTCTTCCAGGTTCATCAACGTAGGCTTGTGCTCGCTGAGCCAGTCGAGCATCTCGAGATCGTCTCGAGCAGCAGCT